>QYTT01086633.1:41033-51529 GCA_006980735.1 Dasypogon diadema
ACTAGGACTTGAACTTAATCAGTACTGATTCTTTAATTATTTGCGTACTGAAGTGCCTGAGAACTGGATAATCACTTTTAAAAAGTGATTTAAAAACTTTTATATTACCAAAAAAGAATTGCATCAATACTAATATGAGTGAGGTCCATATTAACATATATTTCATTATCTGTTATAAAAATTATCGCAAATAAAATTAATTACAGATAATTATGTGAAATAACTGATCCATTGTAATGTTTTCGTTGTTGATAGTGTGAATAAAACTCCTAAGATTAATCTTTCAAGTGCTTACGTTTTTTAAAAGTTGGTAAAATAAATTGCATACGAATATGCTTATATGGAAATTAAAGTCATTTTAAAGTAATTAAAAGCAATTGACTAAATCACAATTACTTAAGCACACTAGGAATTAAAAAGTCGGTTAAATTGAAATGCCGGTATTATCTTTCTATTACGCAGTAAAAGTACTGATACTGATAATTAACGTTTTTCAAGTACAAGTATCATACTTGATTTCTCGAAATTTTCGGAAACATATCAAGAATGTAACCTAGGACTTGTAGGTATATAATTTTTAATATGTGTCCTTAGTAAATTTATAAATGAGGATGCAGAAATATCAAATTGCTTGTTAGTTACAAAAAATTCTTCGGGTAATCTTTAAGGTTGTCCATAAATCTTCCTTAACTGTGGTATTTAAACCTAAAAGTATTGCGGAGAGATTCGGAATTTACTGCATCATTTGAGGCACGAATTGCTGTTTTTAATATTCTATGTAACCTTTCAATCATCCCATTAGCGTGAGGATGATAAGCTGTGGTGTGGATTTTATGAATACCTAAATCTTTAGAAAATTCGGTAAATAATTGTATTGTTCAAAAAGCGTAGTGATAATAGTTGCAGCAGAAGAATCTTTTAATGGATATACCTCAGGCCATCGTGTAAACCTATCTATTACCGTAAGAAAAAATGTGTGGTCTTTAGATTGAGGTAATGGACTTACTAAATCGATGTGAATATTACTAAATCTTTTCTCAGGTAAGGGTTGCTTTGATACCAGGGTGTGACAATTCATGAAAAATTTTGAATATTTGAAATCGTAAATCGTGTGAGATAAAAAGTCTATTTTCCTCAAGAGAAACTTCGCACTAAATTTCTAAATTAGTAGTATTAATTGTAATTTTTTGCAAATTTAATTTATCTTCGGTAAGAATGGCGCATTCCTGATCATTGATTGAAATTCTAGACAAAGTATCACCCACAATATTAGCTTTACGTTTTATGTGACGAATATCCGTACTAAATTGAAAAATGAAATTTAGCTGTCTTTGGGTTAACGAATTAATTGCTGAAGTCAATGGTTTGTGATCAGTGAAGATTGTGAATCTTCTCTCTTATATGACGTGCCTTTTAGTTTTTTGGATTTGAAAAGGTTTTGTTAGAAGAACTACTATTATTATTAAATGAACAAGGTTGAATACAATTTGTTGCTTTATTGTTCAATTATGCATGATATCAGCATAGATTCTTATTACTGAATCTATTACCACTGTTGGATCTACTTCTAGGTTTAAAATTAAAAGGGTCCCTAAATGTATTCCTTTAATTGTTAAAACTGAAAGAAGGCCTATTAAAATTATTCAACGCAAAATTATTTAGCAATTGTTGTAAGTCTCTTATTTGTTTTTCAAGTGAATTTATTTTAGATAAGAAAATGTCATTTTGATAAATTGTATTGTTATCTTTATTTATTTCTGCTGTTACATTGGAAAATTGGCAAATTTTAAAAACTTCCAAAACTTTGTCGGCTAGTTCCAATATTTCATCCAAGTTTTGTTTTCCCGAAGATAATAGAGAAGTGTAAATGTCTCTCGGTAACTTCCTCATCTATAATTTTAAAATAAGTTCCACATTAAATAAGAATGTTGCTCCTAATCATCTTTCCATGTTGTGATAAAATTCTGAAGGTCGTTTGTCCCCTATTTCAGAATTATTACAAAGCAGCTGCTCCAATTTCTTTTCTTCAGATTCAGTGAACCGCTTAAATAAAACCTTTTTTTTTAAATTTTCATATTTAGTATTCGAATTACCAGGGTTCCGAATAACATCCAAAACTTCTGTGGTAATTTCTGAGGGTAGCGACAATAAAAGGTATTCGTATTTTATATAATCAACCGAAATACCCTTATTATTAAATTGTGCCATGCTTCTGGACAATTTACCCAAAAGTTTGGGAGTTTTACTGAGAAAGCACTCATTCCGGAGGGGATGTTAATGCTGTCTCCAACTTGTATTGACATCATGAAAAAGAATGAAAATAGAAAAATATTTTATTATATTTTACAATGCACAATGTATTAAATAATTTTATATTCACTCTTGAGACGTGAGAATTTCGAATAACTTTTCTCGACGGAGGAAACAACTTTTCCTGATGATGAATACGTATTTCTATATTCTATTTTTTTAATATGGTATTTATTTTTAAACGAATTTCTTTATTATTATTATATATTGAAAAAGGAATAATTTTATATTTTTTTGAAATGCATTTATCCTGTAATATTTAAAATAATTTAAATTTATGTGTGTGAAAATTGTTAATGAATAATTTTTGCTGTCTGTGTTGTACAAAAAAAAAATCTTAAATAATTTTTACACAATTTGAATCTAATAAAAAAGGGAAATATTCATCTGACCTTATCTTTTTCTGAAAAAAAATCTTGAAAACCTGGGAAGTTTCTTCTTTCTTTTTTCTTCGTGACAAAAATTTTATTTTTGCTGAAAAATCTTCTTTCTTCTTTCTTTTTTTAATTGTCGGGGTCATCAATGAAATAGTTTAGGGGTTAAATTTGTTATTTCCACGACTAAACTATTTTCTTCAAACTTTTAATTATTTTTAGACGTTAATTTATTTTGTTTTATTTTTTTGACGAATCCTCTTTTTAAGAAAATCTATTTTTGATAAATTGTTTCACTTTATTTGAAAGTCCATTATTTTTTACTTCTTTTTAAATTAAAACTTTATTGTATTAATTATTTGCAGTATTATATTTTTGTATTTATTTTATTTTAATATAAATATTTGATTCCGGTTAAACGTACTTGGCTTCACTAAGATTATCTATGCGTTCTCTACCGGAAAGAACTACAATTCGAACGCAAAACCACTGACATGATAGTTTTAACAAATTTTCAGGGTCCCTCTCAAAAACATATATGACGATTTTATTTTGTATATGCAAAATCTAAGTGTCTGATAAATACATTTGCGGCAAATGAATTCAAACACTGCAGAATACACTGCTTAGTAAAAGAATTTATTAACCTTCAAATCTTCTCTTTTAAATTTAAAATTTTCAACAAAATTTATTTACCTTTACAATATATTTTAAATTCAAGAAACGATAAATACCATGATCAACATTATCAAGGAAAACGAACAAATTGCAGGGTAGCATTACCACTGCTACACTCGCCAAAAGGTCAAATTTATAAAAAAGTTATATTTAGATGAAATTATAATTAATTGCAAAAATATATTACAATGAATTTGAAGTTTTTCACATAAATTCCACACGCGACCTAAAGACTTGGAAAAGACTTGTTCTTTGAAAAGCCTTGCAATAATCACAATTTTACTTGGAACATTTTCAAGTCCCAAGTATTTTGTATTTGAATTTTCCAAGTGCAAGTACAAGTACGAGGTACTGGGTACTTAGGAAGTACTGCAGTACTGATGTACATAGGACTATATTCTCCCATAAATGTAAGGCAATTAAAAATTGCATAAGTTCACAGCAAATTTCCAATAAAGCAGGATTAAAAAAGGAAAAGATGTTTTATTCAGAAGGCCCAGTTGCTAAAATTAAACCCTTCAAACCCTCAAAGACTATTCAGTTGGCCTAGTTGCTTGAAATTCCTAATAAAATACCTTGTACTCGTAACTTGAAATAAATTTTTAGCCGACAAAATAATCATGGTAGCAGTTAAAACCTCAAATTCATTTTGTATTCAACCATTTTACATTATCACATTGCAACTATTTTCCAAACTTTCATTTTTAATTTTACCAATTCTTATCTTTTTAAATGGGGTGGGTCTTATGAATGCTTCTTCTACCGATTAAGTGCATATTTTTTTTTGTTTCTCTGAAATTGTTGGTTGCTGTTATTATTAGATTTGTTTTTGACTACGCATTATTTTCTCCGATTTATATTTGCTTTAATATTGTCCTCAGAGGGGTGGTTTTTCAGATAGGGATTGCGATTTGAAATTGATTTCTGTATTTATTTTTCTAAAAATACAACTTGCTTTATTTTCACATTTGTTATAATTACTTGAGGCTTTTTATTCCCCTTGTTATCTCCTTCAGTTTAGTGTCCTTGGCGACAGGTATATCCGGGAGAAGTAAGTAATTAAACAGAAGCCAGTTATTGTTTCTGGCATGTCTTTATTTTTGTCGGATGTAGAAATTTTACTACACTTTACTTACAAGCAAACAATCTCTTTAGTCTCCTAGGGCACTACAATTTTCTACACTTCTATTAGTAGCAGCCGCGAATGGTCAAAAACTTTTCGCGAAAATTGTCGCGTGGAAATTTTTCTTCCGTTGGGAAGAAGTGGGGTAAGCTTCCCGCGATTGCAACGGCTTCAGAGTAACTTGATGGAATTGTTATTCCCATGGAGTAAGATGATAAATTTATTTTTCACATTATGAACGTGAGAAAATACGAATTTTTCATGGAAATTTTATACTGATGAAAATATTATTTGGGTTTCGTTTAGATTTAAGTTTGTCTTAAGAACTTCTGCGGGAAATGGGATTAGGAATCCCAGTTTTGTTATCGGTTGGGAATTTATATTAGGAATTGAGGAATTTAAATTTTTTCCTATTGATTTTGGTAAAGAAATAAAATGACGAAATACATTCGTATTGTATACATAACAGATTTATTGGTATTTGGTAGTATTTTATCCTGTCTAATTAATGAAAAGCAAATTTATTTTCACTCTACTAAGGGGGATAATCCTTCAAACAAAGGTTCTCTTTTCTAAATTGGCTTTAATTAGCTCAAAATTATTGTTTACTCGATTCTCATCTCAATAAGCTCCTATTATAATGTATTACAATTTAGAGTGTTTACTGAAGTTAAAATTGTTTTCTTTTCGTTCGAAATTGGTCATAATTAGATCATAATTAGAAGATAAAATAATAAAGTGGTGGTATCAATTTTGCGGACGTTTAGTATCTTACTGAACACACGCCTGGCACTAGAAAGTTAACAGCGATAAAAAAAGAACTTTATCTGGAAAACATCTTTCGATTTCGATAGTCCGACTACAGTGTTATAGTTCTCAGGGATTTTTTGATACCTGGCCCATTCAATCCAAGTCTTCATCTTTGTCTTCGTCTTGTTAGAACAGTTAATGACGTCAGATGTCTTAACCATGGAGCTTGGATAGTTTGTATAACACTTCGTCAAGTCAACCTATGACTTGACTTCGTGGGAATTATGAATAGCTTTTGACATTAAAACACACATATTTTCGGTCGATTTTTTATTTCTAATAAGTTAACAACCCTGAAGCAGTGGGCGAAATGTAAAATATAACGAGACGAAGACGAAGAATTGGATTGATATAGATCCTTAGGCTTCAATTGATGGTCGGTTTCAGAGATTTTCCTCCTAGTTAAAAATGGGGTCTAACACCAACAAAATGAGACAGACAATTGCAGACCAATAACTGATCGACTACTCCTTCGATCTAATATGCCAATGGCCATGGTCTCAAGAATGGAGACTATTTTATGTACCCCTTTTGTTGGAGTATCAAATAAGGTTTCCAGGTTGTCAGGTGCCCTCTAGTCTGTATAGATCAGACGTGGGACAGGCTCATGTCAGATTGATTGTGACTCAGATTTAATTTCGATCTGAACAATCCACTTTCTGCACGCTGTCTCTACCACATGCTAGATTGACACTAGTAATCTTGGGTCGACAAAGGGGTTGTCTCTCGTACTTTATAGACCTCAGCACACCACATTTGGAAAGTTGATCACGCGGACCATTGGGGCCATATTTGAAAGTCTATATGCGCCAAGGTTCACAGAAATTTCTCTGTTGCGTGCACATGCCGGAGTTGATCTGGGAACGCTGAATAGTGTGACTTAAGGCCAATTTACATAGCAAAAAAATGTTGAACGAGATGGTTTTATTGATTGATGATAGGTGCGAAAGAAGAATAAAGGGGAAAAAATTCTGTTCCATCGGGGAAATTGACATTTTAGCTTATAAAATTTTGTTGGCATATATTTTGTCTTTTATCGTACTTTATCACGTTAGCTTTATCTATCTCGCTCACACTATTTCCTTACAATGTTTTAATAATGTAAATTGACCTTTCTACAATTACCTTCTTTCTCAGATAAAAAGATGATGATGGGTATGGCATTATGGTATTATCAATGAGCTATCGCATTCCCTGAAGGCAGTTGAAGGGTCGCCTTTAACTTCACAATTTATTACACAAATCCGGAGATTCGAAGTATCTAAAGTATTATATTTTTCTTTTCAGGTGATTGTCTTAAAAGCCAAGATGACCACAGCTGAAGACATTCACCGTAGAATTTTATTGGAAAAGCTTCTCTATGCGTTGCCCAAACACTCATGAGCAAAAACTAGTAAATAACGAACCCACAAGTGTTAAACAACTTCGATACGATATCTTTACAAAAAACAGATGCCCAAAATCCAAAAATGTGTCAATAGTACGATAAGCTGGAACTAAGGCAGTTGCATTCCATCATAAAATGGGAACATATCTGGAGCATCGGAATGACATCAATTCAAATTACACACGATGGTTTCAGTACACCTCTCATCCGTTTAATACTACAACAGCAGATTCACATTATCAGGATTATACTCCTGTGGACATAGGTGAAAATCAAACAGGTAGTCCAATATACAAGTGGGATGATGCGATTTGTGAAGATGATGATAGCAGCGGAGATCCCTTATCCAGCACCTACTTTAAGACTGCCGTATACCTGCTGTACATACCAGTGTTCCTGTTCGCCCTATTGGGAAACGGGATGGTGTGTTATATAGTGCAATCCTCGCCGCGTATGAGGACGGTTACTAATTACTTTATAGCGAATCTTGCGGTCGGTGATATTTTGATGTCTCTGTTTTGCGTGCCGTTCTCATTTGTTTCCGTGTTCATTTTAAGATACTGGCCATTCGGCACTGTACTTTGTCATCTCGTGAATTATTCACAGGCCGTGTCAGTTCTGGTCAGCGCTTATACGTTAGTAGCTATTAGCGTGGATAGGTACATCGCCATTATGTGGCCCCTCAGACCAAGGATTACAAAAAGGTGAGTCTATCTAAATAAGTAATTTTCTGGTACACACCATCTTAATTAAATTGTTAAACATTTACGTAATTTGCTGCTCGTTTGAATTAATTCATAAAGTGGGAAATGCGTGTGGCTTCCTATGAGGTAAACGGTTACATAAATGCCTGACTGTTTTTATTGTACTAGCGGAGAGAAAGTGCACCTGTCCCTGATTATGAAAATATTTTCCACGTGTACTAAATTTATTACTCCCCGAAAATATTTCAAGATTAAAAAACCAGAAAGAAAATGAAAAATAATTCCGCACTTAAAACCCCTCTCTCGCCATAAAAAAATTGTTCCCAATAAACAATGGCTTTCAGAAAATGAAAAATGTAATCAGTCAGGGGAGAAAAGAAGATTGTCGCTACCCGTCGCTTGCCTTTAGACATCCCGCAGTAGACATTTTGCAAGCTTCTGTTCAGGTAAGGGTTGAAAAATATTATAATATCCACAGTACCCAGAACACGTTGTGGTCTCATCATGGCCATCCTTAAAATTTTAATTTCACCTTGGAACAGTTTAATTACGAAAAAATTGTTACACCGAAGTGGCGACAGTTGATCCTTTTTACCTCCCTTCTGCCTTTTACGTGTTTTAAGGAAATGTTAGGAAGTTACTTTTTTTATTATCCATGGATTTGGTTAAAGGGAATTTGCAAGGCAATAGAAGATATCGCGGATTAGTATGTAAAGTACAGAGAGAAATTTGTTAAACCTTAAAGGAAAAAAGGTGGCATGGTGACCATTGACCAATGTGGATAGTACACATCGTATTCCTCTGTAGCTCTTATTTTCTTATTAGGATTTGCTTCTATCTCTAGACAATAAGCTCAAACGTAAAGGGCATTTAATACTAATATTTAAGATTTTTCACTATAAAGGAAAGGATAGCAGTCTGCCTGGTACCTTGCACCATTTGGGACTCAAGTTGTGGGTTGATATTAATGGCTGGAGATCAACATTTCGATATTTTAAAAATCCTTCCAAACATTTTCAATATTTACTGTGACATACTGTGATATAAATTTCTAATTGGATATGGATCACCCTGATTGGGTGTACTTGGTTAGCCTCTTGATAACTTTTCGTGATCTTCTGTGTTATATACGACTCTCTAAAGTGATGCGGAGAATTTTTACATGTTCAAAATTTGAAATAGTTCTTTCATCTGAAGCAGAGCTAAGGGAAGAATTGACTGAAGATTTAGTTAAAATTTCTGAGGAGAGAACTTTGCGGCGGAAATTTTTCACTTTATTGTTCATAAAAGGGACACAGAATAGGGGACGGAATATCACCAAAACGAAAGGTGGTAGGTGGACACATATCATACATCAAATTAAAGGGAAACTTAGGGAAACATATGTCGGTACCAAATGATGCAAGACTGTACATGTTAATTACACATTTGTTCTTTGGAAATATTGCGTATTTATGTGAAAAAGGGTTAAAAGGCCAAAATTTTGATTTCGAAAATTTGTCACTCCTAGTTGCAGTTCTTTACGATATCGCACTAGACTCGTACGCATATTATGTTTAGTATGAGCAATACGGTCTTCACCGCACAAAAAAACGACCAAAAAACTTTCAACTGGCATTCTCTTGAAAATCGTTAGAATTGCTTCTCTCATGGAGACCTATCACTAGACCCCTGATCGGTCGCTTTAACAAGAACGTCTTGTATATTAATTATTATCTGTCTCTGATTCCCCACCCTCTCTGACGGGGGTGTCAATTAGGTTTCTAGGGGCATATTGCAAGCTGGTCGAGTGTGGGACAAAAACCCGTTTGCTAGGACGACCAAGGAGCTATGGGGCCCCCCAAATGCCAGTACAACATCTAAACTTCTCAGACTAAATAAACCATTATTAAGGTTACTGATCTCAATCATAACGGGACATAAAAGCACAATTAGACAAGACCAGTCGCTCAAGCGATCCCGACTGTAAGGGATGCTGGGAAGAGTCGAAGACAGTGCCACTGTCCGTCACTCTCGGCGAAAAGACTCAGACACTTGGGACACCACTTCCTGGACGAAATGCATCAGGCAGGCGAAGGAGGATGGGAGCGGATCCTGGCTTTCACAAAGTCGACTGGGTGGCTGAATCACTGACAATCTCCGTCCCGCTTATTTAATACCCTCGGATGGATGAGCAATGGGCCTAGGAATGGTGAGAGTTCAAGAGTTCAAGTGACTTTCGTGGACCCACACCCTCTTAAAAAAAAGAATGTATTAAAAATAGTAGTGTTCTATGTGAAAACATATTTCCGATTTCATTTTTGGAAACATAATTTAGAAACAAAATTTTGGAGAATTATTGGAGGAATGTTGGAACAACTTTGGAAAAACATTGCGTCAACGTGGGCAAAATACTGAAAAAGAAACATTTGAACAACATAACAGTAAACAAACACCTTCACGATAACGTGGTGTCAACATAATGCTTCAGTGTGGATACACCTTAAGTGCAAACTTTCATTAGACCAGAGTAACAACTTTCTATTTAAATAATTTGACAGTGTCGGTAGAGAAGATTTAGAAATCAAACGGATTTCTTTAAAAAGCTCTACAAAAACAAGACACACTTCTGGAGGATAATTGAAATAAAGCATTCGACACTTGTAAAATTTGCCATTAAAATATACCTGAACTTCAAGATGGGGTTATATTCCCCTTCCTATCCTATAAAAGATTAACTTACTTACTCTCTCACCTTTAGAGCATCATTTCAGGAAACAAAATTGTCGAGGATCATCTATTAATGTTAATACCTTCTGTTGAACATACCGACGTAATGTTTTTTTCACAGTTGACGGTCTATTGGGCAGTATTAGCTATGGTTTGAACGCTAAGGGCGTGTAATAAGATCCATATAATTATCCTGTGATGTCTTTTATAGGACTTAAGATATTTTAAGTAAGGGCACCTCTCTTCAAAAACGAAAAATTTAAAAAATAAAAGTGAGGGAGTAATTTTAGAGGGGGAGCCTCGAAACAAACCTTGATTAGGACACCCCTCAGAATCTATTCGAAGACGAAGACAAGACCAGTACGCTCAGTATTCATAGTAAAATTTTTTGTTCCAACATT
>QYTT01086633.1:51549-86403 GCA_006980735.1 Dasypogon diadema
GGATGGATGAGCAATGGGCCTAGGAATGGTGAGAGTTCAAGAGTTCAAGTGACTTTCGTGGACCCACACCCTCTTAAAAAAAAGAATGTATTAAAAATAGTAGTGTTCTATGTGAAAACATATTTCCGATTTCATTTTTGGAAACATAATTTAGAAACAAAATTTTGGAGAATTATTGGAGGAATGTTGGAACAACTTTGGGAAAACATTGAATCAACGTGGGCAAAATACTGAAAAAAAAACATTTAAATAACATAAAAGTATAAACAAACACCTTCGCGATAACGTCGTGTCAACATTTTTTTGAAATAATGCTTCAGTGTGGATACACCTTAAGTGCAAACTTTGATTAGACCAGAGTAACAACTTTCTATTAGCTATGGTTTGAACGCTAAGGACGTGTAATAAGATCCATATAATTATCCTGTGATGTCTTTTATAGGACTTAAGATATTTTAAGTAAGGGCACCTCTCTTCAAAAACGAAAAATTTAAAAAATAAAAGTGAGGGAGTAATTTTAGAGGGGGAGCCTCGAAACAAACCTTGATTAGGACACCCCTCAGAATCTATTCGAAGACGAAGACAAGACCAGTACGCTCAGTATTCATAGTAAAATTTTTTGTTCCAACATTGATTTTCTGAAAATTGGACTTTTCAAATTTCTATTGCATAAATAGTTCTTTCAGGTGTACAGCATTGTGCGATTGTGTATTATATTATAGTATTTCCATTTCTTGCAGATACGCCAAGTGCATAATAGCGGTGGTGTGGTTTATAGCGTTAATGACAGCACTGCCCATCCCCATTGTCTCCACGTTACTGCAACCAGAGGGCTGGCACACTCATTGTGATTTGTAAGTATAAAAAATTTTTCCCAGTAGATATAAACTGAATCCTTTTCAAATATTTCAATATTTCAGAGAAATAGTACGTGGGCATTTTTTGTTATCAGAAGGGATTAAGTAATTGTAGAAAACCAATCCTCTAAATAAGACCGAAGCCCTGTTTCCGTTATAGTTTATCCATTTTTATCTATTCTTATTCATGCAAATCGGATTTCTCTGTATAGGGAAAAAGATTTAATTTTTTAACATCTTGTTACCTTGTGTCACTTCGAAGTGGATGTCTCTGAAAAGAATAATATATATGCAATTTCAGTCCCAAGCCAAATACAGATGAATATTTCATGATGGAATTGAAATCCAGCCAGTACCGGAGAAATAGTCTTTTCAGATTTTCTGCACACAGAATGTATAAAGGATTTCTCAATGAATCAATACTCAAAAAGGCATCTCCTCTAAAAAGTTTTATTTACTGAAAATGGCTATTTTTAAATCAGGTCCTTAAAGATGTTCTATAGCTTTAAATATTCTCGGAATTTTGCCCAATTCAATCCTTTAGAGTTTAATTTTGGTGAAAACTTGTTTGTAGAACACCATAGAGAATATTTTACGGCTTGACCTAAATCTGAAATTCAATTTTTTCAGGTACATTTGCCGTGAGGAATGGCCATCAACTGTACAAAACTACTACTACACTTTAGCTTTACTTACCTTACAATTTGTGATACCTCTGTCTGTATTGGTGTTCACATACACCAGAATAGCAATAGCTGTATGGGGAAAACGTCCCCCAGGTGAAGCTGAAAATTCCAGGGATCAAAGGATGGCACGGTCAAAACGAAAGGTAAGTTACTGGTCATGTGCTAACTAACCAATTTTTTGGTGTGTTTTCTTACTTTTTCCTCCGCCCCTTTAAAATTTATTTATTTCTGGAACATCATCAAAGTCCAGGAAAGAAAGTCAATATCCTTTGAAGTTTCCAAGTTGAAAAGGCAAATTTTTTGTCCTGTCAATATTAACTTTATGGTCAAGCTTCCGTTTTAGACTTATTCGATACCTTTCAAATTCTGTCACAGGTACTTATTCTATTCTAATGGAAAGGGGATCCAAAAATGGAACTTCTTCTAATTACTTCTTTGAGAGCCCAGAAAACAAAAACTGACTGAAGTGGGCAATGATTATAGACAGATTTTTTTTTTTATAAAGAAGAGGGGTAATTAATTTAAAGAAAGCAGGGTTTTTCCGGATTTTTAGCCTTGTTAATGTGCTCCATTTTATTTTATTGCAGAATTATTCAGTATCTTTTGCAGCTCTTACAGCTCAAAGAAAAACATTTTCAGGAAATTGTCTGATTATCGAGTTTGTTGATAATTATAGCAAAAACTGCCTGTAAATAAATAACTAAGGAAATTTTTTAAATGTTAAGATCCTCTAATTAAAGAAAGGTCTTATTTTCTTTTGTGATTTTGGAAGAATTCTTAATATTTGCTGCTTTCCATTTACATGATTAAAGTACTTTGAAGTACTTTCGAAGAAAAATAAGATCTCAACGGACAGAAGTAATGACTTAACTTTAATGTCTCTAATGCACAGTTGTCAACCAAGAACTGATACCAAAATTTAAGCCAAATACTTAAAAAAAAAAACAAGGTTTAAAGCTTTTGGAAGTATTTGAAAATCTTTGACACTGTCGACTTCGTTCCGACACCAGCTGATACATCTTGACAATGGCAGAGGAAGTAGAGGGTGTGGATGTGGGGGCCGGAAAATTATAAATCAAACAATTTATTTGTAAAAAAGGAAGAAAAATTGATATAAAAAAATTATCAAAACTACTTTTGTGTGTTTATTGTATTGTTTATAATAATTACATTGAGAATTTCTTAGTGAAAACCTGTAAATGTGGCACTTATATTATTCACCTTCATATACTATCACCTATATACGACATGCCTGTATAAATTTACTATATGTATCGTAACAATAATAATGCATGCAGCGTTCCAGGTTGCTTTTAAAAAGTGTTATACGTAGTGTTGTCCAAGTATTCGTGGCCTAAAGTAGAAGGAGGGGTAAGGGTGGAAAAACACAGTGATTATTTTTCGGTATATTTTCCATTTATTTCAACACATTTTTCACATCTTTTAATAAGTACCTGAAGAATATCTATTTTGAGTTAAATTGGTCCGTCTACCACGCGAATTTTCTAAATTCTGAAGAAAAATTCGCAATCCGCAATTTCGAAAACCCCCTGATATCGATTTTAAGTCAAATCGGACCATAAATGACAAACTTTATCCGCTTAATTGGCGCCCGCCGCCATCTTGAATTTTTATTATGTAAATGTGCTAAAATGCATTGTCATCGGAACCATATATGCATACCGATTTTCAAGTTAATCGGATATGTGGAAGTAGGTCATTTTTGCATCGCAAGATTTTGACATCACATCCAGACAGAGTAAGTTAAATAAAAGCTTTTAAGTTTTCAAAAATTTACACTATAAATAAACAAGTAACGAAAAGAAAATGACAATAAAACGTTAGATCATTTGTTTAGAGGGGCAAGCAGGTAAAACATAAGTTCCTAGAAACAAATTATTAGGTATAAATGGTATTGGGAAATGGAGTAATAAAAAGGACAATTAACACGTTTACTGCCGCAATTAACATAAAAGCTTTCATGAGAGAATCCCATGTTAAAATGCCTTCGGCGTGAGAGAGCTTTTTAAATGTCGGTCAACGGCGGTAAACGTGTTAAGAAAGATTTTGCAAAAAATTATATTTAGCAATGTTTGTAATGGTATGCTGTTAATTTGGGTATGTTGGTATTTGGGACAACAGATAAATACAATGCAATAGTAGTAACGAATAACTGCTAATTGAGCTCCTTTCACGAGGAAAATGAATAAGGACTTTAAAAATTAATAAAGTATCCTTTTCCTCTAAATGAAATCAAAAAATCTAAAGACTCCACCGAAAAATTCTTATCTTTCAAAAAAGTGGTAAGCAATAACACACATATTTCCTTATAATTTGTTATTATAGGTGCATGTATGGGCTACGGTTTGAAAGGTAATATCATGGGTTACCAGTAAATGAGAAAAAAACATAATGTTAAAATCCCAAATTTTCCAGAAATATAGTTAGAATTTGTTCAGTCTTATGTCTGTTGATATATTAAAAGACCACAAAGATCTCTAACGAGCAAAAAAAGAATCAGGTCTCTACGTTGATAACAAGATAAGTTATATAGTATAAGGCAAACCCCCGTGGAGCACAATTTTTTTGAAAATTTAGTCTCGAATCGAAAACTCAAAATATTGTAATAGAGAATAACCCCTCTCTCAGATGACTGTGATTTGAGCGGAATAAAGCACATAAATGTGATTTCAAAGAGGAAAGTGTGTGATACAGTGGAGGAGCGAGCTGACTAAACTAAAAGATACACCATAACTTAGTATCAACACTATGTACATAAAACACTCATTAGTAAAAATATCAGATACTCAGGCCTATTCTGAATTCCGACGGAATCAATTTCGAACGGAAATGCAATGCTTTTCAAATGGGATTCCGTTCGAGTTCTCATTCCGTCGGAATTGAGAATAAGGCTGACTGTTTCGGCATGGAGCAGCCGAAGAGTGAAAGACTACTCTTTGGGCTTTTGCGAATCCAAGTATTTATCTTCGTCTGTATCTTATTATAACACAACGCTATATCAGAAAATAAGATTAGCTATCAGGCCTTTTATTATTGAATCCGTTCGGAATAGATATAAAAAAGCTTGCCTCGATATTATGTCACATATTGTAAAAACCAGACGAATATAAATATCCTTTGAATACTACCTAAAGCCTCGTCCAAGATAAAAAATACCACAGAAATACCAAAAAATTAAGAATTTAATTCGTTAATCTCTCAAAACGTGAATACTTCAATAAAACACCAAAATTATGATATTATAAAATACTGGACCTCTAAAACTTTTTGCATGTCTCCTTAAGGGAATGATTGCAATTTCTCCCCTTCCGACATTTACTGTGATCATGGATTTTATTTCTGGTGATAATGCAACCAGTTCGACTTATCGAGTCCATGTATTCGGAGATCCTTGGCTTTTTACTAAATTCTGATCCAGCAATCCAATGGCTAGTATTATCTTGTGCTCCTCCATTATTAAAACCTCCAATACTAGCGCCAATGCCACCAATATCACCACCACCACTTTTTGCAGGAGAATATGCTGGTAAGCATTCATCGTCGATTTGGGGGTTCTTGAAGGAAGCAGAAACTTCTTCACGGAGATTTTCACAGCCATCAGTTAACTTCAGGTGGTTTGGCTTACCATCGTTTGACTCCTCCATACTAGCGTACAAACCCTCAGGATATTCCGGCATGTGACCGTAGTCCACTTGATAAGTTGTTCGAAGTCTTTCTATATCTATCCTTCTGTGAAGCTCATCCTGTGTCATATTTTTCAATCTCTCATATAAGTCAGGATAGCATGTTCTCAAGATCTTTAAAAACCGATTTGGTTGATCACGTTGACACCGCGATACTTTTTCTTCTTCTGCTGGCTTCGTTTCAGGAATGATGCGTGGTTCTATCAATCTCCCCATAGGAGCTATCCCAGTCCATTCTGATTTTAACGAAGACCGAGCAGCTGCATACGCTGCTCTCTCTGATTTTGGGATTGAATGTTTTTGAACACATTTGCAAATTTTTTCACAATCCACTGGGGTCTTAGACTTAGCCTCTTCTTGCAGGAATCTATATCTGTTTGTGACTGGTGGCACGTAGTCGTGTCGATAAGTTGTTGTAAGTGCTATAACCATCGCGAAATAATTTTCACATAAACAGGAATTTGTCTAATTTTGCCTTAAATTTGATAAAAAGTTTCTCGAATTCTTGTTTCGAATTTTGGACACAGGAACTTCAGATTTTGTTCCGAATATTCAGCATGCTAAGAATAGATTTTTAATTTGTAAATTACACAAGCGAGCAAGTAAAATATGTGCAGAGCAGAGCTGTAAAATTGTAGTTAAATTCGTTGAAAATTAAATTATATTTCCACTCTAGCTGAGGGATATATATCCCAGCACAGTGCATGGCGCTTCATAGCATTAGGCTGCCTGAAATAATAATATAAAATGTAAATTTGGGACTCATTCTTACCTATTACCCAAGTACTCTCTTTTACCTGCAATTGAATATTCAGGGAGGAAATTGTTCCGGTGTTAACACAACCCAACAGAACGATCCCGGATCGTTTTCCTGTTTTATGACAGAATTCATTTAAAGATGTCAGGGCCGGGTCGCGGCAGTTTTCTGTTGAAACCCAGTAATTTGCTTAAAAATTTGCATCATTTCGCGTGACAAATTCAATAAGACGAAAAGGCGAGAGAATTTAGCGCTACGTGCTCAACGTTCATAAGGGCCACGTTCACACGTTTCATTGTTCTTTTCTAAGTACTTGATGTCGCGTGTTTTCAAGGAACTCTCCTTCGGCCTCGTACAAATGTAAATTGCAATCGAGGGTGTACAAAAATGAGTAATTTTTGTAAATTGCTTTTTATGTATTCTCAGTGCAGAATGAGATTTCCTCCACATTAAATGGCTTCTTGACTTTTACTAAAAATGTAGGGCTTTTTCTGCTATTCTGCTCTTGGCTCTGTCTAAAAGGATTGTAGGTGGACTATGAATGGATTGTAGATGGAAATTGTGTATATTGTCTATTGTTGAAGGCTGTCTTATCGTTTTCCACAGACATATTATTCAGCATAAGTAAAGAACTATTTTCAGTATTTTTTTCAAAATTTTAGGCTCAGTAGTTTCGATGATAAGGGGGGTGGGGATTGTCAATTTTCTTAAATAACTAACATCTATTTTCTTAAATAACTTTAAAACTATTTATTTTAAAATTATAAAAAAATATATTTGAGACAATATAAAAAATATATTTCATTTGATATGCCACACGGTACAGTTTGCATTTTTTTTAATTTTCTAATTTGACCTCCAAAACTGGGGGTCATTCAAAATTCATTTATTTATGTTACACGTCCGTGTTTGAGTCACAGAAATTCATGTGTGTACCAAATTTCAACTTGGTCGGTCCAACAGATTCGGAACAAATTGGTTGTGACAGACGGACAGACAGACAGACACACAAGTGATCCTATAAGGGATAGTTTTTTTATTTTGATGTACGGAACCCTAATAAGTACTGGAAAAACTACCTCTACTGTAGCTCGCCTTTTAAAGCTGACAGTCGTAGAAGTAGAAATCAAAACATAATTAGAACTAATGGTGAGTGTATTGGGTAAGTAAGGTACAATACTGAGCAATTTACTTCGGGCCTAACTCCCCTAATGTCCTGCCTGGTTCCTCAGGTTGCATCTTCATTGTTAAATGGACCATAGGCTCACTCAAAGCCTACAAATCACCAGAGGAGGATGGCATTTTCCTTGCCCTTCTGCAATAAGGTTCGGAGGAACTGACACCATTCCTGGTTAGACCATGGTTTAGGGCCAACCATGCCCTTGGGTATATCCCCGAGGCTTGGAGAGAGGCAAATATGAAGTTTATACCTAAAGGGGGAGGGCGCTCAGCTGCTTATCATAAGCCAAACCCTTTCATTTGATACCAATTTCAGGCGGTTACATAAAATATGTGATATTGTCGTCAGAACTAAAGCTGTCTGCAAAATTTCAGCTCGATTGGATAACAAGAACTGGGTCAAACTTCATTCAGTAAATTTTACCCATACATGATATCGAATATAGGAAGACCGTTGAAAAAGAAGGAGGTCTTTGCCCTTCCCAGGGAACACAAGAGACAAATTTTTGGGCGTAAAACATGTTGACGTCTGTATCAATATCATTATTGTAGAGGATAGTCCTGAAATCAGTAGAAGCGAGTCTATGCGACAATTCAGTGATATCTGCCATCTTAAAGTTAAAAAATAAACTCACCTCCCTATTTAGTCATAATTTTTTGGCTCGTAAATAGAATAAAAAGAGGGGATGTTATGAATCAACAGTTAATAGAACAGTCAAACAAAGAAATTATTTTGGTATTCTCAGACAGCATGCAAAAGTTTTTACATCATTGATCCGGAGTATTGTTGAGTTCTTAGACCTTAAATGTAGGGTGTTATAATTTAAAATTTAAAATATTTATTTAGGAAACGAAAAAAATCGTATTTTTATGTAATATAGAATTGTATACATATTTAAAAATTATTTATAGTGAGGAACTTAAGAAAGGAGTTATGGTTTTGGATCTTCGAAGTGTTCCTCAATTGGCTTTAAAAAAATGTTTTTGAAATATGTATTGAAATTATTCTTTGCGTTACTTTATACTTTACAAATTGAAATGCTGCAAGCACTGTATATGCGGGAACAGGAACAAAATTCATGAATTTGTTATCTTACGCTTGGGCCCATAGGTGCACATAGCACATATGCTAAAAATTTGCGATGTGATTTCGAAACATTTTTTAGTTCGCAGAATGAAGCAAATTATACCAAGGATCACTTGACTACATTAAGAAACTCTCGATTTCATGCCTACGCTTAAAAAAGTCTCCAGTTTACCACTCGACTTAAAAACCAAAACACTAGCGTAAGTATCTAGTGCTCTCGTTTGAGCACTTCAAATATTTTGGTCCAGAGATTTCCGCTTCAACGGGTACAGAATGACTTTCGTCTTTCTCTTCAAAACGAGAAAAAACTCCAATTTCAGTTCCTACAGAGGCAAACAATTGGGGCTGACCAAGTCCGCTGCATCACCAAATTACATCTTACATAACCCTGAAAGGTACACTTTAATGTTCGATCTTAAGACATCAAGCCACTTAAAAATCTCGTAGGCCATGTATCTAACTTGGGATCAATCTTTCAGATGCAGTTGTAAGAAGCGTCGCAGCCCCTCTATTAGGAGGCTGTCTACTGTCATATGGTCTACCTGATTGCTAGCATGTCTAGACGGTTTTTGCTCAATGAGGGATAAACGAGCGGACTCATTGAAAAATCTTGGGTCGTCATAGTATTAGCAGCGAAACATCGAAAACATCGCACAATCGAATTAAGTGCTGGCAGCGACGATCAGTTTTTTTACTAATTAAAATGTTGCAATGATTATACGCTTCATACTTGCGTTCGCTCGACAGGCCCATTATTTTTGACATTTTTGCGCTAGTCAATTGGTCTCGTCTGCTGCCACAATTAGATTTTTTGTTGTTATTGTTTTGTTTTTGCTATAAATCTCGGCGTTTTGTTAAACGTGGCTGTAGCAAAAAAAGACATGGGCCCTTCTTGAATTTTGCAATGTTAAATAAACGTTTTTATGGTATTGATCGTGTCGATTATTGCGATCAGCTTCGCACTCTTTGGTGATCCACGCATCTGAGCATTTTTAGTTCAGGGACGTTCGGCGTGCTCGATCGCCTCAGCGATCTTCTGCTTCTCGTCTTCTTTCCCATTCAATAAGTGATGGGAATTTTCAGATTTTTACCTCGTGCAATGATTTTAATTTTTTCATTCATTCATTATTCAACTGAAGAATCGAGTTTGACTCAATTTGGAATTGGAGTATAAAACAGTTACCATCACTATTGATGTGCAATCGGATCTGATTTGTGGTTTAACTTGATTAATTGAATGCACAGAAGGAGTCATTGCAGAGCTTTTGAATCCACCTTAATTATTCGGTATTGATGATGGAGAGGTGATTCAGGGAGGCGATTGGGGTCTTAGTAAATTGACCTCCACATTACATGAATATAGATAAGATCATTAAAGATATTTTAACTGTTTGCTTTGATTTTCATCATCAGCGTTTTATCTTCTCAGAGGGATCAATGTTTCTTTGTCGGTGCAAAACGATTTCATGAAATTTGCCAAATTTTATGAAATAAGGAATACCCTGCATACCAATTTTGAAATGAATTCATTTCGAAATGAAATCTTTTATTATCTGTAGAAGATATTACGTTATAAACCCATTTTTTTGAATAGTTTTTTTAATTTCATTTATAGATCTGGGAGCACTTTTCTTTTGCTGCTATTTGACAGGGTGACAGGGTGACATGATTACAATGCTTCCACAATTTTCGAAAATTTTAAGTGGCACCTTCAAATCAAGATAAATTTGGAGAAGAAGACACTTTGGGATCATTTCCAGATCCCAGAGAAAGATTAATCCAACATAGAAACTTTTGTACATTTATCTAAAATGAATATTCCTTTTCTTATATCTCTGTGCATCTAAATCATTCCGATCCTCTTTCGTCCGTGTATCGCAGAATACCAAAACTGGTCAATATTGGACATCTCACAATTGAAGGATGGTTGAGAGCGATAGCTTCGTCGATCGAAATGTACGAATTCTGAACGCAAAAGATATCACTGAGCATATCTGCCTTATGCAAGATGCTGAAAAGACAGGCAGATTGGCGGGTGACAAATCGGGCGACGGTGTCTGATCACAGAGCTATTCAATTTTTGGTGGAATATGGATCCATAAGGAGAGAGGAGAAGAATTTGTTGTCCGGGAGGAATCTAAAGAAAACCGAAGAAAAGATATCTGAAAAGAACTCTTCGATGACAAAAAGAGGACTCCAGGGCCTTCTCTGCTCAAACATGGAGACTATCTTAGAAGTCAGTAGAATACAGAAGGTAGTAATTAAAAGCTATGCCCTCAAAGTTGGATTTATTTGAGATAGTGCAGGGAAAGTAGTGGACATATTCCAGGAACACTTTCCTGGAAGCTATATCGCGGATGGATTTTGGACCATGAGTAATGCCATAACCAAGGTTAGCTCTCATCCCATCCAAACTCATGAAAAAACTTTCTCGTCAAAAGAGGCACCTCCAGCTAGCAGAAGGATGCAGGAAGCTCCGTCAGAAAGTTTTTCGAATTCCTCTTTGTACTTATTTCATGAGGAAGTAGCAAGGAAAACTCCGATGTCTTGTTTCTCTGGCTATTGGGTACGGAAGCTTTGAATATCCCCTTGAAAGGATATGGCATTAAGTGTAGCTGGAGGATACTGAAAGACGCGAGTCCCTCTACCATGAGACTGTCCCACTTTAGTGAGCAGGAGAATGACTGTCACAGGCTGCCACATGAGCAATATGGACAATTAACCTATAAACAAGTACACGAAACAAATATAGAAGTCGAGGTAAGGAGCACTCCAACTTAAACCATCTAAGACGAACTTTTGTAGAGATGAAAATGGATCCGAAGACAGCAATCTACTCCGCATCTCTCACATAACAGTAATTGAGATTATATTTTAGCCCAACACTGCTTATGGAACCAGGTGTTCTAGTTTGTATTTAGTCTATATCAAATGCTGTCCCTATCAGCTCCCGTCGGAGTATAAGATTACTTTAGAGTGGGTTTTATCTGCATCTGGCGACGTTTCCATTTCGTTGTCAATATTTTGCTGATAAGATGGCCATTTTGCCGTGAGAAGAGTTGATTTTCGTGGCATTTTGTGCGTGTAACCACTTGCAAGGCATCATCGATAGATAGCCGTAACGAGGAAAGGATTCGAGTCACATTTCGCTCCTTTTTATGATTTTATATCAACGATGTTGTAGGGAACTTTAATAAAATTTAAGCAGAATTCAGTGGTTTTGGTAAAACGAAAATAGCGCTTGTTATTTTCGAATGAATAGGACCAATCATCAAATGGATGATTTCATACAATATTTATGTGTCCTTCTATTAATGTCCTTTGGACTCCATTAGAGAATGCAAATATTCACGTTGTTGTAAACAAAAACATCATGTAGGAATTGCCTGGTATATATATTATTAGATCTGAATCGATACGAATAACTGTGGACCTATTTGGCTGAGAATATTTATTTTAATTTTAAGCTGTGCACTATCACAGAAACCACGAAAGATGCCATTTCGGTTATTTTGTTACGAGAACAACAGAATTTCAATAGAATTGAGTATATTACTGTCTAGTTCGAATGAGGCATGAACATCTCTATATTTTTGATACAGCTTTATTTTACATTGTATTTTAAATAATTAAAATAAAAGAGTTATGAAATAACTACAAATACATCATTTATACCATGTTTTATTTGAGATATAAGTTAGCGTTTTTTATTTTAATTTAAACTCTATTTAGGGCAAAAACATGTGATTACACCATATAGGAGTTTCTACTTATTTATTACTTAAAATTTTCCAAAAAAAATCAAGTTTTGTCGATTTGCGTAAGCAGTTTCAATATGAGATACTTCGAAATCACAAGACCCAAGTTTTCTGTTCGTCAGGCGCACGTACTTATAAGAAATCCAAATCCTTCTGTATTTTCACTCTCATCTTCGCATGATAAATTTGAGTCAAATTACGCAATCACTAAACGATAAAATTGGTTCAATTAAAATGCTGCCAGCTCTCCTCTTGGCTGATGATTATTTTTAATTATTGCCTATAACCGAGGTAATAAACCAGATGCACCTAATCCCCAACCCATACGATGTCCACCAGCTAATGTGCAACATCTTTCCTTTCGATTAACTAACAGCGCGCCGATCACAAGTCGCTATCGGAAAACTGCAGCAACTGGTATGCGATGAGCAACTAATCTTCTCCCATACCATATACGGTTGCACAAAATACTTAATAATACCAGGTGAAATAAAAACAGGTCGTGTATACTCGGTGCCAATGTTGATGCAAAACGACCTTTCACTTCGCGATCATCTGCTCCGGACACTCGTAGACTTTAAATTTCCCTTTCAAGATCTACAAGATAATCGTCTGTGCCGCTCTGTTCGAATTCTTCGCTCGCACAATGTAATGGACCAATCTAACGTACTCAAACGAATTTATCATAGATATAAAAGCATCTTCAAGTTGCTACAAACTCGGATCACTCGAATACAAGGCCTTCGATTTAGTTCGATTTAATTGAAGCATCGATGATGGTCTTGTTTCGTTTTGAAACGTACGACGACGATGCCGAAGCTACTAAGGCAATAGAATGACATTAACATTTACCCCCTGGCATCTTAAGAAATGAGATACAATTTTAGCTGAACTCATTCTTTTATGAAATAAATTTGCGTAAAATTACATTTTAGCTGTAGTATATTAGCGCAGAGAATTTAATTAAACAACTGACTACAATCTCATTCTTGTGATTATTTTGGTTTTACATTTGAGTGGTATGAAGTAATTAATCCACTTCCTACCCAATTTGAATTCACTAAAGTCCAATTCTGAAACAGCATCTTTGTGCAAGTAAATAAAATTAAGATTTATAAATTGGCACCACCAGCAGTTAACACTGTTCGATGTAGTTCACCTTCCCAACAAGGCTGGGAGTAATTATGGTTCAGTTTATTGGAGGAGGGTTCCCATCATGGAGACAAAATCGAGTTTAAGATAAATTTCGAGTTATTAGCGTTTTTTACTCATCTCGAATTTGCTTATGAGACGAAAAAGAGAAGAAGAAAAATTAAGTCTGCACTAGAAAGATTGCGCCATTCTGTTGAGCTTCCATAACTCCGTTGCCAAAAAAAGCACAGCTATTGAGTTTTTGAGAAATCATATGACTCAGAAAGCCTAAGTTTTTATACATTTGGTTCTATATTTATAGGAGAAATTGGGATTGCAGTAAAGATTTCTAAAAAAGAAGCAGTCTGCGTGAAATTCAAAGGAAGACGGTGCAGTTTTATTTTCTAAATATGTAGCTATCAGAGTTATATGCATAGCTTTCTTGGGCAATTAGTATAACGCCCTAACGCCTGTAAATAGCTGCACGTGCAATACCTTGAACAAGCTACTCAAGGAAGAGCTGTAATTGAATTTAGACGTATGTAAAATGAAAGTTTATAATTGATATTCTTACATACACCCATATATATATATGTATATATATTTTCTATTTTTTGCATGGGATTAATTAGTTTTTCCATATTCGACCGAAATTTTACTTATAAAACTTTTTTTTTTAAATAAAGCTAGGATTTAATAGCATTGCATCATCAACAACTAAAATATGAATTGTCCATTCGACCCACTTTTTTGTAATAAATTCCATGAATATTCCATACATGAGGCAAAATATATTTGCAGGGAAGTTATTTAAAAACGATAATTGATTAAATTAAATTTTATTCTTAAAGATTTTCAGGTATCGTAGTTTACATATTGAAACTTTCATTTCGAGCGGGCTGAGGTGCACGTATACAGATTTTCTTCCCTTCTAGTGTGGGTTCGAATCCCGTACAGGACATGGTGATTTATGTACAGTAATAATTTCATGCCAAAAATTGTAACTCTCTTTTTTTAAGGTATTGCCTAAGCTCAGGGGACAACCCTATGATGCACACAGCACAGCTTATACGGAGGGAAATTGGGGAAGATTGGGAAATTAACCTGACAAATATTGCAAGTGAGCCACAATTTTATTGGCATGAAATACGCTTCAGTCCACTTGCCCACCGACGTGGGAGCAACATTTGTCAGGTTAAAATTTCCCAATCTCCCTTTCTCTAAATTTTCTTCCGCCTAAACAGTGCTGTGTGCATCATAGGGTTGTTGAAAAAAATCATATGATGTTTAGGTTTTAATGACAAACAAATCAAGAAACAGAGTATAATGAGCAGATAACAACTGTTGTTGTCTATTTATATCATTTTCACATATGAGATCAAGCAATGCTGTATCCAATATATTTTTAAGTAGAGTTAATAAACGTTAAACTACGTCATTTTTGGGATCCATTCAGATATAAGTAAGCCTAGAAATTCTATCCAAATCGATCCAAAGAGTCTGCAAAGCAGAATATCGTACCAAATTCAGAAACAGCAATGGCTACTTGAATGCAGTTAAAGTAAAAATTTTTTTAGCATAAATATAAGCTTTAAAAAAACATCTACTTCATGATTACATATGCCTTCTAAAAAGTCGTGCATTATATCGATAAACAAGCGCTTCTTTCCAATACAATCCAATTTTTTGCTGTAGTTTCAAGTTACTTTCTAGAAATTTTAATTTTTCTTCTAAATCTTCAGTTGGCTTTTGCATAATAGATTCCTTCTTCTCTGTTGGAGATGAATGGCACCACCTTCAGATTTTTCTTCAATCTATTATAAAGTTCCCATAAATTTCGTATTTGTGCGTATTTTTTGAGAAAATTTTTTTGATATCGCTTATGTTTCACTCTACTTCTGGCAACCTGAATTCTTTCTGTTGTCAGCGATTTTTTCTTTCCTGCTTTTGTTTTGTTTTTTTTTTCTTAAGCGTTGGATTCGCCATTATTTCGATATCTGTTTTTTAAACTTCACATTTACTGCTGGACTATAGTTTTAAATTCTGTACTTTTATCTTTCTACTGGTAACCTTACCGTCCTGTATTATTTCTACCATAGAGAAATCATCATCTAGAGATGGAAGTTTAGAACAGTCGGTTGCGAGCTTCCTTAGCTTTGGATGGCAAGAATCGAAATATGGAGGGAACACTACTGAATCAATACTGAAATTTTTGAACACGAGATATTAGAATTACATTAGGGGCATCCGAAGTAAAATCTTTTTGACCATTTTTCTTTATGGAAGTAAATCTCAAGTTGATGGTTTCTATATGTTTCTAACTGAAAGCTGGACAAGGGAAGTGTAATATAATTTCATAGGTTACCAGAGTATATTCAAAAGACACCTCGTCGTTATGGTGGAAGCAAGGACTATTGGACCCTGAGGACTGAGAATTCACTTTTGGTTGGCAAGTTGAAAATCGGCAACATAATAATGCCTTTGTTAGCTAACCTAAGAAACCTTTAGTTCGTATTTATTTAGGAGACCCTCCAGTGTTATTTAAGCCGACCTTCAAGAACTATACATTTTAATTATTGTTGAAGGACCTTGTAGGATCATCATGATCAATCATAATGATAAAACTATAACTAAAATACCAATTTAGAGGGGTATCCGACTTAGATAGTCGAAAAACACTAATTGAAATTGCATAGCAATAACAAAAGCTTAGATTGTAGAGCATGCTGCGCTCTATTTATATAGTATTAGTTTTCAACCGCTTTCCAAAAAAATGTTTAACAAATGACACGTTATTATTCTGTTTATTGTCATATTTTCAGAGAAGAACAGAAATGAAGAAATGAAGAGTTGTAATTTTCATATGCAATTCTTGTTGAGGTGGCTTCTTTCGAGTTTATCTAAATCTTTAAAGGAATATAGTATACCAGCACTTTCCACTAACCACCAAGTGAAATACGATTGTTAAATTCAACAATTTGAATAAACATTTCTGTTTTCTATCGATCACTTTGTAAGATATTTGAAAATCTTAAAATGGGGATATTCTTTTATCTGCAGGAACCGTACAGCAAAAGTTCGGGATTTTTAGAATGTGGAGCGTTTATTTTGAAAGTGGTGTAAGTCCACACGATAGGAAAAATATATTTTAAAGGACATACACGTGAATTGCATTTTCATTGTGATTTTTCACAAAATTGAGAAATATGACTTGCACCACACTCAAAATAAACAGTCCATATATTACAACACAGAAAGGCCTACGAAACAATTTTACAAGAAAATTCCATTTAAACCTTTCAAAAATAATCAAACAAAAGAAACTATCAAAGATGCGAAGTAATTCCAGTTGGAGATAAATCATCTGAAAGTGATTTTGCACAAAAGCATCGCATCTGTCAGTCTCTCAGCAGGTGAATCATTTATGAAAATTGGATTTCCTTGTTCGGTGGTATCGGACAAACGTTAGTCACTTTTAATCACAAAAATCCAAACGAAGGTGATTCTGCTTTAGTTGTTAAAATGTTGGCTGCATCTGTTGTAGATAGTGATTGCAGATACAAGATAACGTGCAATATAAATTTCGGTTCTCCTCCTGAAAATCCTAAAATAGATGCCACGAATATTGCAATCCACTCTATAAATTTGTCCTGCTCCATTCAATAAGTAGCTGAAAATGTGCAATTATATGACTTAAAACTGCAGCTGTATACTTCTGTTGTCTGTTTGCAAGCAATACGAGACATGCTAATAAAGATGCTATGGTCTTTGAGAGTCTAAACAGAGGTTCCTGGACTCCAGTTAAGATAGGATATTGCGATTATAACAAAGTAATAAAGCTTTTGAGATGATTTAATGTCTGTGATTTATCTGATGGCATTGGTACTTTAAGAAGCCATTGACGAGCTTATTAGGAACCTTTATTGGAAATTAAGTCAAGCTAATAGCTACTGGAGACTGGTTAACTCCATGGCGAAGATTATGGCATTTGCGGTTATAGAGAGAGCGTTGGATTACGTCCTCAACTGTAACTTTTACTATTACTAGTATTTCATTAGATCACGTGCAGTAGGGGATTTGGAATTTTGATTAAGGATTTCTTCTGCCAATAAAATGGGAACATGAATTGCGGAAGGGATGAGATTAACTTGTAAGTTGCAATTGTTTATGATCAATAATCTGATCACGATTGAAAGGCATTTGAACATTAATGCGGATATAGATACGTATCGTGATGACTTCATGATTGTGGCAATCTTTTAAATTCTTTGATATTCGAAGGAATTTTAAAGAGTTTGTCGTGGATATTTTTATGTCTTTGCTAATAGAGAGGATCGGGCTTACTGAAATGAGTGAAATGAATGCATTTATCTTTCGTGGTCCATAAAATATGAATACGAGTTTTTACGTAAGCAACTAAAAAATGATATGGTTACTCGGATGGTTTTGTTTTTACGTTAAATGCTTCGACTGATTACATGATCTCTTCCCGATATGATAGTAAAAATCATAATGGTATTTTACCTTTGCCAGAAATTTTCTTCTGATCTTAAAATTCTTCTTGAAGGAGTAAAGGATGCTATTAAGGTTCTATAAAATTTAAAGCACTCGATTGGAATAAGGGGCTTATATAGAGGGTGTCTCAAAATTAATTGTAATATTTAATTCTATGAAATGAATGTACGGGCTTATTTAAAAGAGTGCACTCTAGCACTAATTGTAATTTGTTTGAAGGACTTTGGTGTTCAAAATAATTAAGACTATCCTCCAGCAAATTTAACAAAAATTGTTCCATGTTGTGATCTTCTTAAAAGTATTATAATTTTTCCTTAATTCGAATTTTGTTCACTGGTAGTAGTGTTACTCTCTCTGATTAAAAGCTTTTTTCTCTAACTCGAAAAAATTTTTGATTTCATTCTACTTACGAAAGTTCCAATGTACTTTCAGTTTTTGCTTTCGGAGGTTTTATAACGATGGCTTACAAAGAAAGGTCTTGAGGTGTGCCCCCTCCTAGTTCCCGAGACATTCCAAGCACAGTGATACTTTCTGGTTCCCAAGATATAAGCTTTACTTCGCCTACAATTTTTCTCTCCGTAATCATTACCGCATAGAGTCCGCTTTCCCCTTTTATTTGAGACCCCACATGTACTGATAACTTATCTTGTTACCGAGATATCATCCCCTTCACATCTGTACTGAATTTTTGAACATCCCCTCGTCCTTCAACTACTTTATTATACTATCGCATAGAGAATGCAGCTTCTTTTTATCTGAGACCAAACACATACCGATATCTTGTCTATTTCTCGAGATATTAGCCCTTTCACCCTTAAACTGAAGGCATTCTTGCGAAACTTATTGAAAGGCATGGGCTAGCTCTTTGGAATCCATTCTATGAACTAGTATTATGTATATGGTAGATGGAAGCAATGCATTTTAATTCCCAATCCAGCCTTAACTAGCACAGAAATATCAGGGAGGATTGAAAATCGCTGTTGTAAACAGGATGATGTCTTATCTGAAGAATTATTTTATTTGGTTTTGGCATATGTCTTGCAGAGAAGTTAAGAACCCACCAGCCCAATCCAAGATTTCGACCCAGCTACATTCAAGTAAAAGCCGTGAAGAAGCGCACAGCCCTTATTTAGAGAGATGAATGCTCCTCGGCTTGTACTGCCTTCGTCCCCTTTTAAAAAATGTGATAAAGTCCTTCCAGCATGTGTATGGGCTTGTGTAGACTTGGTGGACATAGGTCAAGTAGACAAGTGCCTTTCTGCCACGTCTATTTTTTCCAAGATTAGCTTGGTGGTCCATTCCAGTTTATTACCCAACCAAGCCAAAGGAAGGAATGTTTTTACGGGAGATGACAGCCTTGATTGCTTTTAAATATGTAGCGTACCGTAGCGATTCTACTGCTATCGCTCGTTAAAAATCCCTTCATACCTTTATCGCCTCAGACTTGAGATCCATCTTTGGCGGTCTGACTAATTTACACTACAATAATAATAATATAAAATATCTGTTATACAGATAAATATGTAAGAATAAGCAGTCACGAATAATTCACTATTTCCTCTTCATTTTCTTTTCTTCACTACATCGAAGACATTAGATAATTGGTTTAAACCAATTATAAAAGATTTATATTGCATCATTTCTTACATAAAGGCCGTGTCCTGTTTATCACCTATTGGTACTAAACTATGTGTTCTATGAAAACATAGAAAAACATAGAAAAAATTATGGAGGAATAAAACCAACTGGAGCACATTATTATAATTTTACCTCCGTTCAGTAAAATTTATTTTGAGGGTGCTTTTCCACTTTTTTGTTTAAAGCAAAATTAACTATTCCGAATTTCGGTCTTCTTTTGTGGAACAAAAAAAAGTTATTCAAAAAAAGGTGAAAAGCTTAAAGAGTCTCATTACGAATTTAATAAAGTGCACTAAGAAATGAATCTCAACAGAACGAGGTGTCTTACTTTCACCTCGGACTTGTTTCATTGTTTTCAAATTAATCAGGCTCCGAGCTGATTATGTGAATGCTAGCATTATATAGGACATTTTCAATGTGCATGAAACCCATGGGAATTAATCTTTAAACGCAATCGCGTACTTTAATTTCTGTGCATTAGACGACAATGGCGATGACTTTGGAGATGTTATTCTTTTTTATTATATACTTGGCTCTAAGTTGAAGTAAAAAAAATACAAGTGAAGGAATTTCACAAGTGAAGAGGTTATGTAAATTACCTCACATTGAAGATACTCTCATTGTTCGGCAACTTTGGACAAGTTTTACGTCTTTTTGTGAAAGAAGACAGTAACACAGCCGAATAATTATGACGACGATAGTATTAGAAGTATATAACTAAAAGAAATACGAAAAATAACAATGGAGTCTGCGACTTGTTATGCTTTCCAGCTTTCCGGTATGGCAGAATGGAATTTGAATTCATTATACGTCACAACTTCCAGTGGATCTTTTCGCTACACAACGAAGCAAATATGATACATATGTTTGTGCAGGTGTTGGATGATGAGGAGACCAACTTCCACTTTGGTTAATTACAATGTTCTTCACGTATTTTGTTGGTTGCACTTTTATGAGGTAAACCTGAGACTTTTTCCTTCTCTCTTTTATGACTTTAGTGCGGAACTCTTGAATTAAAATTGAAAACTTATGCAAACAAGCAGACCAGGATTACTCAGACTCTTAAAAATTGGGTGGTCTACATTTTTGGACAGTTAAAAGCCATTCATTATCACATTGACCCTGTAGCGCGTGGGATATAACAAACGTTTCTATTTTTAAGTAGTTGTTTTGACTAATTTTACCACTTTGAATTTATTTATTTTCTATGCATATGAATGAGTAAATTGACAGATTATGATACTGATAATTTAGTATCGGTTTTTGATGATGAGCCAGTGCAGGCTCAGATTATTCTGACTAAAGGTATATGTGGGTATAGATTGTAGGCAGACTGAGCTATTGAATGTGTGGCTAAATGATGCAAAATTCAACATCTTATCAAAGCTAGCAATTTTCGGCAAACTTAGACATTGAATGTTTGGACCTCTGTATGTATTGTTATATATAACTCCCCATAAGCGCTGTACTGACATTAATTCTGGGACAGAGTATAGGCGAAAAGCAGAGGATTACTTTCAAGATTATTAAGTAAACAGAAAACAAACCTACATTTTAAAATCTAAAAACAAAACCTTTAAATTTATTATGTTGTAATCATGGTTCAAATGGAAGTAAATATCGAAAAAATGTCACTTGAAAGCATTCCTGGGGTACTCTTCCTCGCTGCGGCAACATTATTATGTATTTATTTTTACTTGTTGCATTATGTTAGCCAAATAGACGGAAAAGAAAAGTTTTGCGATGTTAGCACTATAAAACCCTTTTGAGTAGTCTAACAAAAATCACTCGCACTTGTAATCATTGTCCATACATCTGCGAAGGTGTGTCCCGTAAAAAAGCCATTTCACAACTGTGTCATGCCAGATTCCCATTGAGTTATAAAGTTATTGATTATTATCCGAGCTTTACACCTGAGTTAGTGTAAATATAGAACTCATAACAAACTCAGTGAACTCATTCCGAACTCATCGGAATAGCAAGTGGTGGTATACTTTAGAATTTGTTTTGACATTCAAAGTCGTTCTATGCTTTTAACTTATTTATAATTCTGTTCGGCACAGTAACTTTGTGTATACACATTATGAAGTTCATTAAAGGCATTATATGGTAGCCGGCAAAAATTCCCATATATTTTTCGCATCCTTCGCTGAGAAGATTAAATCTCGTCAGGGAATTTTCCTCATACGATTCCCTGTGGTTTGGTCTCATTTTATGACCTTCGCAGAATCGCATGTGCTATAGAATTCGGGTGTAATATATTCCAAAATTTACGAATATATGTGCCTATTAGAAGCAAAATCGGTACTTCTCCATCTCTTTAAGATAATTGAAAAAAAAAACAAAATTGTGTGATGGTCACATTTGGGGGGATATAACTGATTTTGTGATAGTCTTCCAAATTTTTATATAAAAATGAATGCGGTAGAGTATGCTTTGCTACAAGTAAACATTGGGTGGAGAAGAAGAACAAATTCCAAATGACATTTCATTTTCGAAAAGAAAAATGGAGAAGTTCCTACTGCAAAAGCATAAAATGTGTGTTTAAGGAATCATGAGCTTCTACTCTCTGCATGCCTATTGCGTCTAATGGGTGATTTCAATTTACGTTTGATTGACTGGATTCCCACAGAGATTATTGCTGCTTATGAGCCTCCTTACATTAAATAATCTATTGAAAAAGTATTAATCAATTCTTTATCTTTCTGACGTCACACCCAGACTAATTCAATTACAAATAATCAGGGAAGAACCTTGTACCTGATTTTTGTGGGTGAAGACATATTTTCTTGCATTACTGAGTGTGGTGTGATGCTCCGACAACATCTGAAGTTCCGGATCAGCCTTTTCTAAATTTTCTTGTAGGTATTTCTGCTGTGGTTTCGCAATTCGTGATTCTTACTTTTAATTTAATTTTATGAAAACTGATTATTATAATCTTAATTTAGCTTTAAGCAATACTGAGTGATTTGTCGTGTTTTTTGAGCGGAAATTTTAAATTTGGCGCCATTTCTGCTGCTGTGCGTTAACAGTCAAACCATTATGACAGTTCCATGATAGAGAGTCCGCCATTATAAAAATTGATCACTATTCGACACAACAATACATTCCTGCACAACGTATTATCATCATCATCAAGGAGGACGCATCACCATACATTGCGGGCGCGACTGAGGGCGCCCACACAACTTAACGCTACTCTATACCTACTCAAAAAGTTCAGCGGCCAGGTGTCCTCATCCCGGTCTATTCGTTTGTCTCACCGGGATGAGCTCTCTCCATTGACCGCCACAATAGTGGCTGGTGTAGTGGTGTCTTCGATGTTTTGTGTTTGGGACTCTGCTGTGCTTAGTCCTATTTAAAGAAGAAGAAGAAGAATAATACATTCTTTTTGTTAAACATTATTTCAAAAATGGTGAAAGCTTGACTACCACGATTCGCAAATTACGTCCAATTTTTGGTAGACAAAATGTTCCACGCGTATCAATTCTGAAGAGAATAATCGAAAAATTCGAGGAGACTGGGCCGATTATTGATGTGAAACCATCGAAATGTGCTCGTTCAGATCGTTCAACAAAAAACATCAGGGCTGTTCGCCGCAGAATGTGGTTCCGAGTCAGGGAGCATCCATTCGGTATCGTGCTCAAGAATACAACACTTCAGGAAGCATTTTGCAGTGTATTCTCACGAAAAAGCTGACTAAACAACTCAAGCCAACCCACCATGCACAGCTAAGAGAGTTCGTTAATTGGGTAAGTGAACAGTGAGTTTTCCAACAAAATCATCTTCAACGAAGAGGTCCATTTTCATGTGGATGGCTTCGTAAATAAATAAATTGTTACCTTTGTGCGGATACCATGATATGACTTTTGTTTTGAGGGAAACGAATCTGCAAACAAGGTTGCCTTCACTTCCTTCACTGGACTCGAATCTTCCTTCGGCTGTTCAAAGAAGAAGGAATAGTGGAATATTCATTCGGGCCTAAGACAGGCGAAGACGTTTATTTTCTATTCGCAATAGAGGACGAGTTCGTTACTCTGGCTGAACAGACGGAGTTGAAAATTATCATTGTTGTTGTTGTTAAAGATAATCATTGCCGATTTTGTATTAAAGAGATTAAAGAGATATGCAGTGTGAATGCGAAGCCTTATATAATTAAGGCTAATTCACCTTTGAAAGACATTTACAACCCCTACGAAAATTAAGCACCTGTCGCCGAAAAAGATCATGACTTATATCAGTGCCAGTGGGCAAAATCTGCAGCGGTTGGCAGCAAATTAAATAGTTAGGGTTGGTCACAAAAGGTCTCTTCACCTTGAAGTGGCATATGATGCAACGTCCTAGCTCTTCTATGCACTAATGTCGAATCCAATCTACACAGTTAATGCAATACCCATTAGTCTATAATGATTAATATTCGGTGGAATTCGAACCATAGATCTAATTGATATCAGCCATGGCGTCCTGTTTCATTTTTTTTTCTTCTCAAGATTAAATCTCTTTTTTGTTATGATTTTTGTCGTTGTTTTGGATTTGCGTCCATTTAACACACAGCACATGTTAATAATGTAAGCAACACTGTTTCGGTGTTAACTTATGCCAAAAAACTTCAGCTCAAAGTAAGATCTAATCACAAAATTCCCACGACATGGTTGAAAAAAAAAAAAGGTATTTAATAATATCTTCAGTAGCATGCCACTTCAGTGGAGCAGACATAAATCACAGAAATTTCTGCTTTCAAGCCGATTTTATTTTTTTAAGGTTTCCATCTTCTCTCGAATTCAATTGACTCTTTTTTTGACGGTATAAATTTATGATCCGAGCGAAATCTCCTAATGCCATATCACTTCGTTCAAGAAAAGAAAAAATTAATGGAGTTTGCACTTCTGGCGAATAGATAATTGCCTATTTCAGATTACTTTCGATAACTTTTTCACTTAAAGCAGCCTGAAAAAGTGGATTAATTCTTGGATAATGAATGTTACGTTTTATTGTCAATAGTCATTCATAAGACAACTCCCAGACTTTCAAACACGCCATGCATTCTGCATATTACTTGAAATTATTTCTCATATTCATAAAACAAAAGGTTCCTTTCAGCAAAATGTCAAATCTCGTGACAGTATACCTTTCAGCATAAAAACTAAAAATGATTTTATTCAGTGCGCTGCCGTCGGTATCACTTAAACTAAAGGAAAGTAAAAGTGTAACTGACATGGACGACCGGTAATTAGGGGCGATTCCAAGGTGCAAAGCCGTCACGACCTTTTAAGACACTTTTTTCTCTCACCTTGATGTATATTAGTACACTCCTGCTTTGCACTTCCGGAAATTTTCATTTTGGAGGAAGGGAGAAAATCTCAAATAGCTTTCTCCGTCCATTGACCCAACAATTAGTGACATCATCAACTGATGGATTAATTAGATCCGTTTCTCTAAAAAATATTTACAATCTTTTCTTCCCTTCGGTGTTAAGGAGAAAATTGGCAGAATAAAAGCACATTTAATCCGATCAACTACAATAGCTGGGTGTCTCAATAGGAGCAAGTTTCTAGACAGAAATGGTTCCGAACCCGTGCGGGGTTTAGCTCATTGTGGATGAATATTTTCAATTATTCTTCGTTCAAGTATCGGAAAAATATCTCAAGAGTCTCTTGAAATTCTCAACAGGTGCTTGTTTCGTGCTGGAACATTTGACCCGATACTAAATCTCCAGCCAGGTGAAGTAATTGAAAGCGAAAGTTCCTGAAACTCGCTTGCTCATTGTAGTTGGTACGCTGTACACCTAAAGGTAGATCTTCACTTGACCACTTTTTTTGCGGTGAGCTTGCATCGACCCCGACGTTGTTTTATCAGTAGTTTCAGTATCAACTTTATAGTGCTCATAAATTACACACGTAAATGCCTATGGGTTTATAAGTGCACACTGCGGGCTTTCTTGGTGCTTTAAGAAATTAACTCCATTCGCAGCTATGTAATTTTCATTTTTACTGGCAGACGAAAGCAAGTCTTCATTATTGCTCAGAAATTTTTGTGGCTTCGATGGTGAAATTTTTTTTTAAATTGTAGGTTTTTGATGGAAATTGTTTGCAAGGTCGAAGAAAATTGAGTTTATGGGAGAGAATTTTCATTTTTGTAGTTTTTTTTTCTTTTTGCTAAATAGAAGATCCAAAAAGTCGGCTTATATTACAAATTGGCGGTGAAGTAGATAGTAGTGGTAATAGTAGTAGCCTCGATTGTATCAAATCATATATTACAAAAAGCGTTAGATATCTGCAGGATATAAAAGTACCAACAAAAAATGATGATTAAGATTTTGGGAATACGACTAAGACTTGAGTTTTACGTTACAACGCAAAATTGGAAAATTCCTGTATGGAATGTTTCAAAATTCGGGCTTGCTGAAATAAGATATATACTCGATATGCCTTTAGGTGATAAATTATGAAATCAGATACAAGTAATTCCTAAATTTGAATTTAAATTCAACATAGATGGCCTCATTTAAGAATACCAGGATACATTTGTACACTAGACCTTCATCAAGAACAGGAAGGTCAATGCTGGTAACTCTCAATTTCAGGCAATAAGTAGGCGACTAATGTCTAGTGTGAAGGTTACATGAAATGTCTATTTTGATTTCAATGCAATATCCTGTTTTTTAACGACATCATGGATTGCCAAGTTACAACTATTACGTCAACAAGCAGTAGGTAGTCGTAAGAAAACTTTACGCCCCATTCCTGATAATGTAGTGGCCATTACGAAGAGCTACTAACCTACAAATGATAGCGATTTATACACTTTTCTTGGCTTGAGTAACTCCAACGATTACATAAGTTGCTCAAGAGAGGTTTTTGGTCAACAGAATGTTATGGAAGATTTAACATTTATAGGATGATATTACCAGTGTGAAGACTGGATACTTATACCTCTCTTGTTGAACTGAGAGCTAGAATTTCCCACATGATCAAGGATTTGGACAGAAAGATCAGTTTTATTTGCTTAGCGATTTTTAATATTCTGATATTTCTTACAGGGATTGCAACAATACCAACTACAAATCTCTTAATCTTATTTGTTAATTGAAACTTTGGGATTGTATGTGCGGGATGTATTCGAATGATGATCAGGTTAGTCTTTTAAACAGCTTCATCAGGAATTAGTTCAACATTACCATCTTCGTAATTTAACAATTTAATCAATGAAGATCATGTCCGTGGTTTAATAATGAGATTGTGTCCATGATCAAAGAGTAGGAGTACCTCTACCGCAGATATCGCCGAATTAAACACCACTCTAAGAAACAGAAACACTATATAAATTCTCTGTGCTAAATGGAAATATTATAAAAATAAGTTTGAAGTGAATATGCTGATATTTGGGGCAAGAACAAACCTCTCTCTAATGTAAATTCTGATGAACTTAATGCACACTTTACTAATAATGCTAATAAAATAGTACAAACCTTAACCGCCTTCAGCAGGATTTATGAACCAAGAAACCTTTCTGGCCTTTTATTTTGATAGTGTACATCGTAACGATAATCTGAATGCCATCTTTTGTATTGGCAAATCCAGAAACAACTGATAAAAGGTAATTTGTTGCGGCCTTATCAGCCAGGATTATGTCCTAAACACAGCTGCGATACAGCCCTTCTTAACGTCACTACAGACATCCTTACTTGACGCTCATGATAAGGCGAAAGATACAGGGGGTCATTCCAAGTAATGTTCCTGAGAGCATTCCTAAGGAAACTGCGCTGGACAGACTCTATACGGCTACTGTGAACATTATAAAAGAGGCATATTCGAGGAGAGATCTAACGAACGAGTTATGCAAAGTTAGTGCAACTTGAGGGTCACAAAACTCTCTAGACCACCGCTTAACAAAGCCTAGCATGTAGTTGCTTCTGCAAACCATATGGTTGATATTTAATTTAACATTGAAAATAACGCCCAGATCTTTAACACACTGCACACGTGGTATGCTATGATCGGAGAAAGCGTAATCAAACACAATAGGAGAATGGCCTCTAAAGAACGACATGACCTCACACTTATTTATGTAGAGCTCTGAATCGTTCCGACAACCCCACTCGTAGAGAACATTTAGGTCCATCTGAAGGAAAACACAGTCACTAATATCTCTTATAGGTATATAAGAAGATTTTCATATCATCAGCATAAATTAACAATTTGGAGTGCCTAAAGAGAGAGTCATAAATAGAGACTATGAAGATAAAGGGGCCAAGATAACTACCCTGGGGAACGCCAGAATTGGCCCTTATGACTCTAGAGTGGAAACCCCGGAAAAGCATCTGATAAGACTTATCAGTTAGATAGGAATGAATCCAATTCAAAAATGTATTTGGGAATCCAAGTTTCCTTAATGTCAGCATAATGACCGAATGAAAGAGTTTATCAAAAGCCTTGCTGAAATCAGTATAGATACAATCGGTGTGTTTATTGCTACCAAAACTAGCTATTGTATTAGAGGTGAATTCTAATAAGTTAGTGGTCGTAGATCTGCCCAAAAAAAATCCATCATCATTGACTTTAAACCTAAAATTCCAAAACTATTTAGATGGCATACAATCAATAATATCTCTAAATGAGTACGGGTATGAAATTACTGGCATGGATGCCAAAAGTTATTTATCAATAAAAAATCGAAGCTACTAAAATGTTTATTATCAACAGATATTATTACAGCCCTTATAATCTTTTCTGTTCTATGACGATAACTAAAGATACTTTCGTCTCCATTAAAATCTTTTTGTAGATTATCCAGAAATTCTTTATTATTGTTTCACTCTTTAAAAATTCCCGGAATTCCTTGAGTCACTCACTGCTCAATTATTTCTTCTTTTATTAGGATTAATATTTTACGTGTTCAGTGGTCTTTACAAAGGGTTTACAGATTCTTGCGCTTCAAAATTTATTCCACAGAATTAAGGAAATCGTCTTGTTGTTTGTTTGGAAAACCACAAAACCACATTTAAGGTACTTTGTCGTAATTTATGTTTTCTCTTATCTAGCAAGGTAATAATCTGAGCCCATTGTTTTGGGAATTTTACCAGCTTGCCTGTTTTAGTCCTTAAATCTCTTGCGGGGTTATACTCGGATTGTACGCAGTAAAATTTAAATCTAAGATTATGTGTGGCATTTTTTTTGCTGATTGTGTAATTTTAGTCAGAACACAATACTAATTCTAGTAAAAGAGGGGCGAAATAGTACAATCCCACTAAAAAGTAACAAAAAATATTAAGTGATATAAGCAGAGGCGAAGAACGTTATAATGAAGAAATAGATGTGTACATTACTATAGGAAACCAGAACAAGCAAAACTGCAGTTGGGATGTAAAAGTAACACTCTTAAAGATGGCAGATTATCATCAATATCTGATAATAAGTAAATGTGTTAGAACTGAAAAAGATTATTCCTCATTGGATTGGGAAAGATGGAATATTTTCCATGCCTTATTACTGCTACTCATGTGAAATTTCTCTCCCCTTTAAGTAGTCCACCGGACGAATAAAAGTCAGAATTTCTGCTTGGTAAACCGGGGTGTAATAATATAATAATAACGATAACAATGGTTTATTAAGGCAAAACGAGGTGTATCCCTCCAGGCTAATATAGCAGAACAAATTTAAATCCTCAGAGAAGATCTCTACACCTGCGCTGCCGTCAGTCATAGAATATAAAGATATTCCCTGGTCCCTCCTTTGGGAATGGCCCGTCGTTGATAACAGTCTTGTGAAACCTTTCGGTTATCCTGACCCTCCTGAACCTGTTCTTTGGCATCGCGAGTTCTTTGAACTATTTTACGTGATCCAAGACTTTCCTATGTTCATAGTTAGTTCTTTACAAAGAGATCTAACCGTGAGAGCCCTAGAAAAGTTTCTAACACAACTGTGAGTGTGGTGTGAAAAGCGCCCGTAATGTTTCTGCATGCCATCAAGTGGCCCCTAAAGATAACTTGACATGCAGCAAATGTCAGGATATCTCTCACCGCCATTGAGCTCATCTCCCTGAGATACTCCACCTTAATCCACACACTTTTCTACATTTATAGGTCATCGTCTTCGCTGTTCTGATCTATTCTTCAACATGATCTTAGTTTCGAATAGAACACACCCAGGTAGTTGGTCTCCGCATAGCCGATGACGTGAATTTCCATCTTTTTAAGTGTAGACAGTAAATAGTCAACTTTGACAATCCACAGGAAAGAAGGTAATCCTTCGCAGTGGACACTTTCTCATGATCCTTCCCCTAACACTTGCGTGACCGGTCTGAATCCTTATTGCCCTATTACTCAACGTGCTGTCCTCCCATTGGGCTAACCTCACAACTACGCAAGGCATATTTTAGTTTTCTATATTGAATTTTGTCGAAGGCCTCTTCGATGTCCATCAAAGTGGCCATAACAAAATGCCTTCTGCATTCAATTCCTCCTATCCTATTCTCATTAGTATATAGTTGAAGGGCAGATTCCGTTGATTTTCCAGTCTGATATTGATTTATATTTCAGCATAGTGCACTGCATATACTCCATCAGCACCCTCCCCAAAATTTTCAACATAAATTATTTCGTCTCGGTGTAATCTAGATTTCTGTAGAAAGATTACCTTTGCTCCCCTCCACATTACCAGTGTATGTGTATATTTCCCGAAGTAATGGCCTCTTTACCTCAGTGTAGGAATATATCATCCGGGGTCGAGGATTTTAAAGGCGTGAATTTGCTTATGGTCCTCTTAACCCCCTCCAAAGACGATGGTGTCTTACTCACATCAGCGGGTTGTTGTTCCATATGGTGTGGTTAATTGCTCCTCTCACCCCTTTCTCTAGGTTATCTACTTCTTCCTTCTCTTTCCTTCCATTCCCCACGCTTCCCGGCAATCCTCCGACCAAACCTTTGTGGAACCAGAGTTTCTGCAGCAGGGCTACAATTTCTAACAATTAATATTAACACAAATTTATATCTAAGTCCGGCAACGGTGAAGTGACCATAAACTCCTTTGTAAAATTACAGGTGAAGAATGTTAAAGGAGTACCTCCCCAAATCGTAATAGGGTAAATTCCAAGTTTTCCCAACTGGCCTGCTATACACTGTGATGGGAAAAGCAAGTGCCCCTGACAACAGTATCATTGGAGGTAGAGAAGTCCACATCATCAAGCTTCCTTGCAAGTGCAACCGGGATCAGTATCCTCTGAAATTCTATACTTTCTAATGGAACGCATTATTTACGCAGTCTAGTCGTCATATCTATATCTAATAAAGCCAATCTTTTTATTAGATATTTATTTAATTTACAAAAGTTACTTTTTCTTGACTATGTAACAAATGTTCGAATATTTCTTGTGGTGAATTATACTGACAGCAATAGGAGCAAACATATTAACTGTGCATTTTTTCATACGCAAAAAGTAACACACCAAACTTTTTTTCCCAGGATTAATATAATTGCTATCCTTTGTTTGGACTCACTCACAACATTTCGTTTTAATTTCTTAATTTTCCATACATTTCTCGTCAGTGGGGTAATATTATTCACACAGTGACCAAACTACATAGTGGCACGCTATTCTCACAACCCACAATTTAAAAGCCATTAAGGTCAACTTATCAAAATATAGTATCTTTCTTTATTATAATCCTCCCCTTGTATGTATATTGATTTGAGACTCTAGTGGTTAGTAAGTCAGCAAGTCCCTATTAAATTATTCATGAATGGGTATTGAGTTTGCAATCATTTGAATTGAGATGGAGTTCTAAAGTAATGTGCCCTAAGACCATACTTAGTGGACCTAAATTAAACCCAGTTAACTCGAATAAAGCAGAACCACTTCTCATTAAATTTTAACCAGTTGATAGATAAATGTCGCCAGTATCTCTCAGAACAACTATCATCTCATAAAGGTTTTATATAAATTCGCATTAAACTGATATATATATTCGTTTTGCGTACGTAATACCTGTCCTTGACACGGAAACTGCCACTTGTCGAAGACGACCGCAGGAATATGCCAGAACTGACAGAATTCAATAGCCCCAAATCTGCCACAAGTCATGGGTCATAAAGAGAAGGGAAGACCGTGGCTAATTTCTTTGCCTATAATGGAATAGTTTCGTTTTCATGGAGGGCATCTGTTACAATTCTGACGTTATATTAGTATGTCTTATTGACAGGTAATTTTGAAGGTGAAGGAAGCTGCTGCTGCTGCTGCTGCTGACGGCGTTCATTTCACAGCACTCTCTTTTTACTTACCTGTTAATTACTTTCCCTGAAAATAACAGGTTTCACGTGGTTATCTTTAATACCTCTCTGCACTTTGTTCTCCAGACAACAGCCACAAGTCGACGAAGTGTATTCAGCGCATTCTAAGGTATTTTTCTTCGATTTGGAAAGAGCTCACTCACCGCGATTTATGATAGTATTTTGGTTATGTAAGAAATCACCCAATCTTGCGAGCGTGCTACAGCGCCGCAGATAATGGGGTTTTTCTCCGTCCGGCTGCATTGTTTCAATGGAAATCAATGCTAATCATTGCAATTAATTTCAGACTAGGCAATAAAGCAGCCGGAAAAACCTTGAAAGGTATGCACGCTAATGTGACAACTATGTAGCTTTTTATCAGCTAGGCCGATGCTGTAGGACACCGGCCGTAGTGGTCATCAAAATTAACCGAGAGAAATTCTATCACCCAAGGAAGCAATCAGCAATTCCCAGCAAGTGGGCAAGTTGCGTCGCTGCCGTATATCTTCTTGGACTTAAAGTGAACGGCAACCTGGGTAAAATTTTAAATAATGCCGTAATGCTTACCTTTACCTACCTGGGACTTGGCAACGGCAACAAGCAGGAAGCTCGCGAAGTAGGCAACACAATGGTAGCTGAAGACGACTTCACTCTTACTTTCGGATGAACATCTTTGCACTTTGCAACTAGTAAATCTCATCGTGGTGACGGTGGTTTGCTGAGACACCGTACGATCATCAGGCGGAAGACAATTCGTTAGCTAAACTGGTCCCTGCATCATTTCCTACTTGAGGGAAATTGAAGATCTAATAATTCACTTGAAATGTGTCCAGTCGTGTAATTGACAACAGAAGAAATTTCGTTCACAACTTTATCATCCGGCGAGGTCAATTCATTTTCCTCTGCACTTATTAACGACGAAAATGGCCACCATCGATTAAGGTAAAAGAAAGTTAAAACTGATGGCAACAAGATAGAGTTTTTCCGAGCTTATAGATTACTGAGCACACTTCACCTTCTAGCTAATCGCCAATCGTAGGAATTTATTCAATCTTGAAAGGATTTTCCTGTTCTCACGTATTTACGGGAAAACTGTGAAGGAAAAGTTTTAAATGAACTTTTGAATTAATTTGCTGTGGTTCTTCAAGAATTTCCACCACTTTACCGTGTTGTATGGTCCAAATTCTATTAATTGGTGGTTAAATGTGGAGTAAAATTTGCCAGGAACAAGTGCAAAACTTTGAACAAAAGTTTAGGATTATCCACAACCAGAGGGGCTACATGTCTACAAAGAAAAAGGAGAATAGTTTCAGAGAACTTGTTTGCCTGCGAAATATTTCCTTCATTTTATGCTATCTGTAGTGTAGGGTGTAGAAAATCGCCCAATGAGCTCTATTATGAGAGTCGAAAACAAATCGACCTTCTAGTCACGAAAATATGTTACCTGGGAAATGCAATTTAAAAGTATGTCTTGACTGGAAAGTCGGTTTGTTTTCGACTCCCATAATAGGGCCCAATATTTAATGAAAAATTAGACCTAGAGGTGGAATTTGGGTGCAATAGAATAATTTAGAGATATATACTACAAGAATGCCAAGATAGATTTTTCTACCGTGTGTATTTCTCTGGTTTTCACTGTTGGAATTACTTAACCTACCCATGTAAAACTTTCAAAAAAATTTGATGGAAGTGTGTGATTCAAGCAGCTCCCTCATAATATGAAAAAATCTTATATTCAGATGTAATTGTCTTATATCGGCCCAATTTTCCATCTATTCCTTGAAGCCTTTTAAACCATTCTATAGAAGAGACTAGTGTGGCATTTCATTTATTGAACCCAGGCTCACTGTTTGCCAAATCTGATCGTATCTTGTCCATTGCTTTTGAAGTGTTGCATCTCTTTCCTTGCTAAATCTCAGAGGAAATTATTTCACTTATCCTATCCGAAAGGTATTTTCCCATCATTATGAAAACTCTACCAATTTCAGCTAATTCCCAAAAAGGGAGATCCCGCTCAACCCTATAATTATAGACCAATTGCAATTTACTTCGAGTATGGCTAACATTTTGAGGCACTCAAAAACGAGCAATTGTTTAAATACCCCGGAACTGTTTTCGTTCCAGACACTCAGGGGTCGCGCTTGATCACTTCAAAAGCCTGTGAGAGGACTTGGCGCTTTGCTTTTTTAGTCAAACTCTCAGTATTTGATGTGGACGGTATTACTTCCATTTCTTATAACATTACTGCGGGTATACCCCAAGGTTCTGTATTAATCTATAAGTTTTCCTATTTTTCATTAACAGATATGAGGTCAGATCTCTAATTTGCAATTCAATTAACAGCTTGGCTGGAAATAACAATGGCAGTACCACTCAGAATAATAAAGCACGCATATATGGATTGCTTAACAACGACATTACAAGAAATCTTGCCAGGGGCAGGGCAAATTCAAGGCTACCTAATTTTTCTGAAACGAACTCCAAATCCCCCATCATCCCTCTTTGTCAACGCTGAAATGCTCCATTCCTGATGGTTCTTGATGCCCTGGTAGCACTTAAGGCAGCCTCTCGCTTTACATAAAGAAGTATTTGTAGGAGCAAGTCCATTAGCGCCTCTAAGGTTGCCGTAGGAGAGGTACATATGGCGCCGGTAACTCCTAGACAAATAAGTCTTCGCAATGTTTGTAAACTAGCTTGGGCAATGTTTTGTTCTATTTTTGGTAACCGTATCAGAGCAGCGTAAGTGTCCAAGACCCATGGTTTAGTCAAGAATGCCCGTAATATCATCTTTTGCTTAAGCCTCCAGGTAGTACCACAAAGCCGTTTTCACGTCCATAAGGTCGGTGTAGCTTTATTACGTGCTTTATTTAAGTAAGAAAAGTTAAGATCTTATAGTTGTTCCTTCTAAGGAAGCGGCTCTCAAGTTGAGTATTCTCCTCTGTGTGAAGGATCAATTTTGTGCAATAATTCGGGTCTTCTGTATGCGATCGCCAATTTCCTGATCGTTCTTTCCTATAACAAGAATAACCAGGTCATATTCATTACTTTGCTTATTAAATTCATCCTCTCCTTGGGACATCATTTGGTGATCCTTATAATGGCTGTTTCAATTCCCAGGCTGATTGTTGTAATTTTAGCTGATTTACAAGGAAACTATTATGAATTACATGGGGAAGAATTTGTAATTCAAAATCCACGCAGAAATGATAATAACATTTATTTTACTATTTATGTGTTATTGAGTGCACATTTGTAGGGTAGAATTCTGTCCCACACAAT
>QYTT01086634.1:10733-22343 GCA_006980735.1 Dasypogon diadema
TAGGTCTGTTTAATGAGGCAAACTGGATTTTTCCAGGAGACCTCGGTCCACTTTCTGTGTTCAATAACGCTTCGAAATGGACCGAAATGGACCGAAGTGTCCCAAGAATGTGTTCATTGACGGCTGCCAGATTTAGTCTCGGTCAGTCTCGGTCAACTTTTCCTGCCCAAGCTCTAGACTTAAGGCAAACTCAGGAGAAGTGTCATTCGTGGAAGTGACAGCCCAAGTTGTCCAGATGCGCTTGGTCGGCTTTGACAGTTTTCCTGAGATTGAACGAAGTTTTCTCGGTTAATCTGGGGCAGTGTCTCATTAAACAGACCTATTATTCCCCGCCTGAGCTTCGTGTAAACTCGAAAATCCGACAGCTAGGAGGGAAAGGACGCACTTTGTTCCGTTTTTCGGATAAGCAGGCAGTCCTTGTTTCTTGCCAATTATTTTATTTGGAAGCGTTTGGGAATTAAATAATACTACTAGCTAGCAGAACAATGTTTTCGTAAATATATTTTGATTATCGTTAGGCAGTTTGCGTAATCAGGATTTCTGTGACTTGGTAATAAGTCGATGTGTGTTTATTATAGTTGTTTTCCTGGAGGTGCTTGAAAGGCGATACTCGCGGTGGTGTAGCAATTGTTCTATAATTTATTTTGTAAATTCCTTGCCTATACTGATTAACTGAATTGTTTGATAAGCGGGGAGGCATCATGGCGACATTCCAAACTCACCAAGATTCCGAAAAAGAAAATGCCGTCCACGTTCATGCAAGTAAATCGAGAAATGTTCCAGTTGTAAAGGAGAAGAGGTCGAGTTTTGCTGTTTTGAATAACGTGCCGCATGCTCCTCGTGGGCAAAGTGGGAAACCTGTAAGTATTGTATTTGATCACATACCGTAACCTCAAAATCCATGTTTTTGAATTCAAAGAAGGGAAATTCCGTTAAGGTAACAGTTGTTTGATAAAAAATCTTGCAGACATTTCGCGATGTTAATGCGATTCGAGCCAAAACTTCCGCAGAGCCATTAGGAAACACCAGAGGTCAACCAAAAAAAGCACCCACCAATGTTCCCGTTGAGCAATTTAAAAGCTTCTCCGTGTATGAGGATAACGCGTGCGAACCGACAAATGAGAAACAAAATGCTGCGAAAAGAAAAGACGGCATTGCATGTGCAACTGCTTCCAATTGTGCAATAAGGTAAGGTGTTTTTTTTTTATCAGACATAACAGTAATTAGGGATGAGTACGCTCAATTTACAATATTGATAAGAAGTTTACTTCATAAGTCACTTGGATATGGCTCATATTACATAGCTAAAAAAAACAATGTTAAGCGATCGATAATGCTTTCCATATACTTTCAAATCTTAAAAGACTGCAACTGAAATATCAAAAATCAATCTAAATATGCCAATTGTATTGACTGATGTTACCAATTGAGAGGGAGAGAGTAATTCGATAAATATACCTCAAAGGCTATAAGCCAAAAACAATTTTAGTAGTATACTAAACGTAGTACACCAGTGTAATTCTTGACGACTCCTATCTAAAATTGAGAATTCCCTAAGAATATGTGTTTTCGCCGTTCATATAGGGTGTGGGATAGTCCCGGTGTGTTTGGTCAAGGATCCAGTTTTTACCAGTCTCAACTTTATAATGAAGAAGCCACTGGGCTTAAGTAGTGACTGCTCGGTACTCAAATAAGGTTGATTTTACTAATTGCAATGCATTGAGGCCTGATGTGATTTTGTGGTTTTGTTGTAGAGTAAAACGAAGTTTCTGGCTGGTGCGTCCAAGTTTTTCGCTTCGAAATCTTTAACACAGTCTTCATATACCTAGAAATAAACGATTGCAAATTGTGTAATTGCTACTGCAAAGTTATCCTTAAGTATTAAGTGCAGGTGGCCCTGGAGTTACACGGTTAATTGGGTCTGTGTAAGTCGAGACTCACATTTAGTGCAAATTAATAGATTGCGTTCCGTGTAACAGGAAAGTGAAGATAGAAATTCATACAAAAAAGGAAGATTTCGTTCTAACGATTTTCGAAATGACTGCAGTTGAAATTCTTTGGTCGTTTTTACGATAAAGGCAGTGAAGTTTATGCTAGGCAAGACATGTGTACGAGTCTAATGCCATATCGTAGAGATCACTAGTGCCTTTTGAATAATTGTCTACTCATCCTCCTACTCCTCTTTGTTTAGGTTATACGAATTTTCAAAGTCAAAGTGATGTTTTTACCCTTATTGCACATTTATCGAAAAAAGCTTTAATATGTTTTCTTGCATAATTTAGAATCTTCATAAATTGATTTGATGTGTCACATGTATACACCTGCATCGCAGGGGACAAATTGAGTTATTTTCTTCTTTTTTTTAAATCGCCTTTTCTCCGAAATTTGTTTTCTCTCATCAGCCCCGTTTTCTAAGCCGTTTTGCATGTATTTTATACGAAAAATAATGCATATAAAGCTAGTATTTAGAATATAAGAAAAAAATCTTCAAAAATTATCTGTACATACTATTTTAGTAACAGACTAAAGACACGCGTAGTTAATCTATATATATACTAGCTTTTGCCCGCGACTTCGTCCGCGTGGCATAGTTACTTTAGGCAGCTTTTTTTATTTTTAGGATACTAATGTTGCAAACAATACAAATACAAACTAACTGCAAACTAATGTGATTTACTGTAAATATCTTATTTTAACACATTTTTATAAACTACGTTTTTTGTTTTTCCATCCTTCGAGCTCTGCTAGAACTACGCGCTAGATTAGATTTGCGTTTGCGAAGCATATCAGAAGCATAAATAATACGTCGAAATAATAAAAATAAGCAAAATACCTACCAAAAAACCAGAAGAACTTTATATTAAACAAAACTACTGTATTTTACCGAAGAACATTGACGAAAGCACAAAATCCTGTAAACAAATCGAAATCATTGCAGCGTTGCAGCCGGCCGACGCCGCCGCCGCGTGCATTGTGTATGGCGCATGGAAAGTTTGTTTAGACGGCAATTGTTTAAGTATTCCGTTTTCCACACATGTCTCGGGTGCATTTCCTTATCATGTATATCTCTCCGATAAATATAGTAAGCATAGATAGATTTGGACTTCCATACGAACTTTCATCCCTTATTTCACCCCCATGTAGATCAAATTTCAAAATCGCTTGAACAAAAACTTTATTTCTTATCATGCGCCTAAATAAAAAGTTTCATGGTTTTATCTTCAATAATGACAATAATGACGGACTCCCATACAAACTTTCATCCCCTATTTCAACCCCTTCAAGCCTTTTTTTCGACAAAAGGTAGCCTATGTTCTTCTCCAAGGTCTAATCTATCTCTGTATCAAATTTGATCAAATTTTGACGTGAAAGCGTAACAGACAGACAGAGTTACTTTCGCATTTATAATATTAGTATGAATAAGCTGTGTTCTTTTGGCCAACAGAGTTATGAAAGCTTAAAAGAACGGTGAACCCATGGGGTATAGAATTAGTTCTTCTTCTTCTGTTTTTCTTTCTTTAAGCAAACCCGAGAGAAGTAAACGCCGTTATTAACTTGAAATTTATCTTGATGTCAGTTTTGCCCACATTTGTGTATATTTTAAACTGCTATGATGTGCATAATCGAATTTTAAAAACACAAAAGTTTTCATTAAGCGCCATCTATTTTCCCGTAGAAGACTTAAATAACACCGAGCTTTTTAACTCGGTTAAATACCCGAGTTAATTTAACCCAGGTATGACAACTCTGTACTCTGTTGCCAAAAGAACGCAGCTATAGTTTGTCCGAGTTTAACTCGTAATTGACTGATTAGGTATTTTTTATGGCTCACGAGTCAGACTACTAAATTCTTAAAGTCTGCTATATAAGAATTATAAAAGCAGAGCAGAAAGCAGTTATCTAGGGTTAATATCAGAGCGTAAGAGAACTATTTCGTGCCATGTGAAAAGTAATTCATTTACATTTCTAACAATGAATAGGAGCGTCTTCAGATCTTGAAATAAAACTTCTTTAGCCATGTTACACAATATCCATAAGCGCTTATTTTTAGCTCACTCGGGAGTAAATTGGAAATGCGAGAAAGAGCTTGTGGGGATTCGTTTCAAACAGCAAGGGTGGTGGGGGTGGGTAAGTGAAGGATTATCTGGGTAATTTATTATGTAACTATTTGAAGTTATATAATGAATTAGTGAAAGTCCGTGCAAAATATTTAAGAAATATTAATTTTGTTTTACTTTATGTGTATTTTATGTGTATGATGGCACCTGAAGGCGAAGTCCTAAAGGGTCAATATTTGGTATAGTAAACAATATTTATAAGTGGAAACTTTTAATTACTAGCCAATTTAATTTAATTGAAATGTTTATACCTATCAAATGCTCCCATCTTGTGTACAGTTATATTAAAACTACTTAAATAAATTTATTAAACAAATTATGTGATAAAGAAAGATTGAAGAAAAGTGTTGTGCACTTTATTCAAAATAATAATATGAAATTTTTTACAGGGATCCCTTAAAAGACATTTCATTCCATCAAGATGACCTTCTCGAAACTTCAATGTCTGTTGATGACGCTTTATCACCAATGTCAATTGACAAGCCATCACACGACGAAGACAATAAGATCGTAAGTCCAATCCCACCACGAAATGATCGTGAACGATTTTATGATGTAGAAGAATATCAGCAAAATATTTTGGAATATTTTAGAGAAATTGAGGTAAGTTGAGATTAAAGTAATAGAGAATTAGAACTGGACTAAAATGTGTTTTAGAGAAAATATCGGCCGAAGCCGAATTATATGAGTAAACAACCAGATATAAATTACTCAATGAGGACAATTCTTGTTGATTGGTTGGTTGAGGTAGCTGAAGAATACCGTCTACACAATGAAACACTGTACCTTGCCGTATCGTATATTGATCGTTTTTTGAGCATCATGTCCGTTGTTAGAGCCAAATTACAGCTTGTGGGAACAGCTGCAATGTTTATTGCAGCGTAAGTGTCATTGAAAACTCAATGCAGTGCAAAGGGCTTCATTTTTCATATCTTGCAGAAAATATGAAGAAATATATCCTCCTGATGTAGGTGAATTTGTTTTCATTACTGATGACACATATACAAAAGCGCAAGTATTGAAGATGGAGCAAATCATCCTAAGAGCTCTCAATTTTGATTTATGTGTGCCAACAAATCTTGTTTTTATAAATACCTATAGTGTCTTATACGATATGCCTGACCAAGTCAAATATCTAGCCACAGTAAGTTTTTATTGTAGTTGAAAATTTATATAATTTACATATTTTCAAAAATTTTCAGTACATCGCAGAATTATCACTATTGTCTGGCGATCCATACTTGCGCTACATACCATCACAGATTTCTTCAGGTGCTCTAGCTTTGGCTAGATACATTTTAGATTTTCCAATTTGGTGCACAGAACTTGAAGAAATTACAACATATTCATTGGAAAACTTGAAAGATATAATTCTTCATTTATGTCGTACACATAATTTATCACTGGCCCTAACACAACAAGCGATACAAGACAAATATAAAGCTAGCAAGTAAGTAAAATACAAATTATATAAATCTTAGTGTTCTGGATGGACAATTTTTGGGACATCGATGAATTTGCTGCCTTTAAGGCGGGAAAAACATCCTCTGGGCAGAAAAATAAAACAAATTTGGGAATTTTTTAAAAATTGGAAGATTTAGCAGAACATTTTGGAAATTTACATCTTAAATTCGAAAAAAATATATTGATTACACTATGACTACAATAAGCCGAGTTATAATAACATTTTTCAGTCGCCTCGTCGTTGAAAGCCCAAACTGGCCTAGACTTTAGAGCTCGATGTAATTATTTGGAATAGTCGAGAAAATTTTTTAAGCTATTAAGCAGGGTACGGAAATGCTCATTAATGAGCCGCCCACGAGCGTGCGCAAAACTTTGCACATTCGAAATCTGCTCACTCATGAGCAATGAGTTTTAAGAAATTTTGTGTGCGCTCACGCTCATGAACGAATGCGTTTTTATTGCTCACTAATGAGCACTCACGGTGTCAATTCTCGACTCTTGATTTCAATTAAGTAAAACACGTGTATATTTGTTGGAAGAATGGGGTCTAAAAATTAATAAAAAATAAACCATTTTATCAAATAAAAAAAATATTATTTAGGAATTTCGGTTAACACTGATATCTCAAGAACTATATAAAATATCAATAGGTGTATGATCTCAAATGAAAAGAGGTGGTCATACATGATACTGCAACAAAATGTCGCAGTCGCAAGGTGAAAGGGTGTTCAAAAATTCAGTTGAAAGATGAAATGGTTGATATCTCGGAAACTAGTCAAGATATCGGAATATGTTTCATCTGAAATGAAAGAGATATACATTCCCTGAGAGGTAGTACAACAAAATGTAATAGTTAGACGACGAGGGGTGTTCGAATAATTACCTTTAACTTTCAATTGCGATTTACTAAATTTTATTGTGTATCTCCCTTTCGTTTGAGACCAAGCTCACCGATATTTGTCTAGTTTCGGAGATATTAGCCTTTTACCCTACAACTGAATTTTTGAAAACTCCCTCCCCCTGCAACTGCTTCATTCTGTTATAGTATTGTGTAGAGGTCATCCCGTTCTTTCATTTTAGACCACACACGTGCTGATATTTTACATAGTTCTCGAGATATCAGTATTAACAGAAATTTATAAATAACACTTTAATTTTGTAAAATGATTTGTTATCATTAATTGCTATAGCTCAAACTCATGAGCAGGTACGTGAGCCCAAAATTTTACCAGCTCATGCACGTGAGCTGTTTTACAAGGAAGAGCTCGCTCATATGTGCGATTTGTGAGATCTTTCTTTATGCTTTATTTATGACTTATGTTAAACAAGTTAAGTATACACCACATAAAAACGGCATTGCCGTTTTTTAGCGTTTATTTGCTGAATTACACGCATTCTTTTTTAAATACAAATATGTTGCGATTATTGCTGACTTATTTGATGTATGCAGTGTTGGGTATTAACAGATTAAAACCGATTACGCAATCGCTATTCCCACCACGCAGTTATATTAATCGCTGCTTTTCAAATGGAAAGGCGTTCGTTAATCAATAAATTGTAATCGTTAATCGGCTTTATCTTTACGAATACGGATTTATATGCAACAGTTTTCAAAGAACAACAAAGCAAGGAGTTGAAATAGGCAATAATCGTATTTATGAGAAAAATGCTCAAGAGGCGTTGCTTGAATGAAATAGGAAAAAGTGCAAGAGCCATAACTAAAGAACAGTTTCTTTTTAATTATAAAAGTACCGACCTTATATATATTGATATTTATTCTTAAATAAAAAAGCTTTCGTAAAATCTAATACGCCTCAACGATTACCTCCGTAGAGATGTGCTGCTCTACTGGAGAGAGCTGGAGAAGAAAAACGCGTCCATATAATTTTCACTTGGAGCTCACGTAGCTTCGCGTTTTGGAATAAGATTTATCTCGAGGCAAACAACCTAATCCATGATTGCCAATATGGCTTCCGTTCTGGACGCTCTACTGGCGATTTGATGACATTCCTCACTGAGCATTGGCACCATTGCCTTCATAGATTTGGTGAGTCGGGTGTGATTGCGTTGGACATCTCGAAGGCCTTTGACAGAGTCTGGCACTCTGCCCTTCTAGCTGCCTTTCTGACCGTTCCATCCGAGTTATTGTGGACGGTGTCATCTCTAACGCCTTCAACATCAATGCCGGTGTGCCCCAGGGCTCTGTATTGTCCCCGACTCTCTTTCTGCTCTTCATTAATGATCTCCTATCTCATACCTCCAATCCAATTCACAATTTTGCAGATAACAGTACCCTTGATTTTGCGTACTCATTTGAATCAGTGGCTGCCTCCCGCAGCAATGCCACTGATATTAATCGAGCACACATGTTTGGATCGCTTAACGATGATATTATCAAAATCCTCGTCTGGAGTAGGGCGAATCGCGTCGAGTTCAATGCATCCAAAACCCAAAGCTGTCTGATTTCCCTTAAGAAATCTACAAACCCCCCTCCCCCCCTCTCTTCGTCAATGGGGTGAGTATCTCAAACTCTCCTAACTTGAACATCCTAGGAGTCCAGGTATCCAACAATCTTAGTTGGACTGATCACATCTTTGCCATTGCCTGGGTTTTTTGCAACGATGCAAGAAATACTTTACCCCATATGATTTAGCGCTCATTTACAAGGCTCATATTAGGCCCAGACTTGAATTTAACTCACATATTTGGGCAGGGGCAGGACGAACTGCATTGTCCGCATTAGACAAAGTCCAAAAAAAGCCTTTAAGCTCATTGGCGATGATTTGACTACTTCCACAATCGACTCCCTGGAGCATCGACGTAATGTTGCATGCCTATCGCTCTTCTATCGTTATTATAACGGGCAATGTTCTAGTTCCTTGTAATTTTATCCCAACGCCTAATACCCGCGCATCGCATTGCAGTGAAGCGCACAGAATCACAAATATTACTTTTAACAAAAAAAAAAATTTTAAACACTGTAAAATATAATGGATTAATAATTGCAGATTTTCTATTGCTCCGATTAACAAATTATAATGGCATAATTGCATTCGTAATAGATTATACAATACTGGATGTATGTATTTTTCATTTATTGTGGCATCATAGACGTAATATTTTGAATCGTTGAAAGTTAAAATAAGAAATATTCAAAATTTATTTTAATCGCTAAACCACAAAAATGAGTACGAACAAAGTGTAATTCTATAGTATAGTATAGGTAGTACTAATTATTTATTAAATATTTCTGAATTAGTTTATCCATTAAATTACAATTAGACAAAAATTATTTATTTTCAGATATATGGAGGTGTCAACAATAAAGCCGGTCCAACTGAGTGAAGAGAAATTTAATCAAATTCTATCATCTTATAATAAATCAATGCAAATTGCCAATATTGAAAATGTTATGGCTGAACAAGCGGCGGCAACAAATGAAAATGTGAGAAAAATGATTTCATCGCTCATATTTGTTTAGCTCGTAAATAAGTAGACATAAAATAATTTTAAAAACGGAAAATGTCAAACATGTTATCTAGACAAGGAAAAAGTTCAACGATGTGAAATTTCCCACAACAGATTTAATGTTAATTGCTTAAAATATCTTTGTTATTTAATGTTTGCTCTCTATCTACATAATAGTTCGCCAGTGTTAATACGTAGTTAAATCAAGACATCTTGTTTTCGCTTTTATAATAAGTGACTTCTTCGGGAAACGCAGCCCTATGGCCGTTGTGTGTATACTATATAAGACGTGTTTTGATATATTTTTTATTTATTCACTTACATTATTAGTAATTTTAAATAAAGTACTTCTCCTTTCCCTCTTGTTTCGCAATAAAAAGCTAATTTAGAAGCCACAAGAGGTGATACTAACAGTAGTAAGTTATATTAATCTATAAAAGAACACAATAGTATCGATGGGGAGGAGTGAAGCTATTCAAAGCATACTTTCCGCTTGTTTACAGTAGTACCACATAGAGCTTTCAATATAATTGTATTCATAAAGATTTTGCTGACAATGAATGCGTTAATGTCTGTACACGGTGCAAGAATGGGGAGTAGCCAAAATTCGGTTGAATATGCAGATAATATGTATATTAAATAATTAAGATATTTTCCTGCTATAAAAAGAGATTACGGTATTTATTAAATTAAATTGTTAATAAGGCATAGAAGAAGAGGTATATAATTGCATCGACTATTTATCTCTCAGCAAAATCAAATCAAATTTGTTTAATTAAAAGATATTTTTCTTTAAAATGTGAATGTTTTGTAACTATTTTATTTAAACTTGTTTTTTGCTAACTCGTACACTTGTTTGTAAGCAAACAGTAACTACTATTTCAATTAAAATCGACTACTACAATAATTGGATAAAAGCGTTATTGAAAAAACACTCCCGGTAAATAACTGTATAGAAACTAAAAATTAATTTGAAACAACTTTTTCATAAGTCAGTTTGAAATTTATAAAAATTCAATGCAGAAGTGGTTATATATCTACTAGGTATCTTTATAACTGCTGCACAATATTGTAACAATTAGTGTCACGACCATTTCGTTTACGGTAAATTTCAATGCTCCAGAGGCATTGCCAAATTGAAGTATTCAACTTTCTCATAAGACGTCATCTCCGAAGTTAATGAATACATTTTCTGAAAGCTGATTTAATTTTACTACATATTCAACGCACGCGTAACTTTCTGTCTGCACAATGCTGTCTCTCAACTTATAGCGTTGCTAGCAATCCGAGTTATTATATTAGCTGCGTTCTTTTGGCAACAGAGTACAGAGTTGTCATACATTAACTGGGTTAAATTAACTCTGTTATTTTACCGAGTTAAAAAGCTCACTCCTTTATTTAAGTCTTCTACGGAAAAATAGATGGCGCTTATACAAAACTTTTGTGTTTAAAAGTCGATTGTGCATAGCATTTAAAATCAACACAAATTAAGATAAATTTCAAGTTAATAACGGTCTTTACTTATCTCAGGTTTGCTTAAAAAAAAGAAAAACCGAAGAAGAACTAATTCTATACGCCATGGATTCCAATCGTTCTTTTGAGCTTTCATAACTCCGTTGGCCAAAAGAACTATTAAATACCTTTTCCTCGCTAAAGATGATTTTATCTCATGGACACGCTTTATACAAATTTCATGCATCTTACATTAATGATGTTCTTTAACACCTTTGCTTACAATATCGAGCCACGATCGTGGTTGTTCACTGATAATTCGTAATTATTTATTAAACAGTTATATCTTACACATGTATTTATATATCATAAGGCGTGTGCGATTTGCACAACCTCGAATGCTCAGCTGAATCGTAAAATGTATAGCTCGACGAGAGATCAACCCAGTTGTTGAGTTTGGCAAGCGCTTTTGGAAATTAACACGTTGACTGCCGTGCCGGTCACCGATGACCGGCATTTAAAAGCTCTCTCACGACGAAGGCATTTTACCATATAGTTCTCTCACGAAAGCTTTTATGCTAATTGCGGCAGTCAACGCGTTAAATCGTAAGCCAAGGGGTTATGTACAGGCTTCTTGAAGCTTTACCCATTTTAAAGCCTCATTCTTGGCAAAATTTCCCGGAGGCATCGTGACGTAACGTCAACTTCATTTCTTGCCAAATTTGATCCTTAAATACTTAAGTGCATGATTCACAAATTGTGTCACCATTTATCCAGATGGCAAGAAAATAACATGACAATAATTTGTGGCATTTCTAAGAATATTCCTTGTAAATAGCAAGCTGCAACTGCATTCATTCAAATAAATTTACTAATTCAACCAATTTATTAACACTTCAAAACTGCGGTCTAAAGTGCAGCAGGCGAGTATGTATGTGGAGGAATTTGGCGAGATTAGTTAATAGTTAATAATTTCTCTTTTCAATCAAAGTTTGATTATGTTTTGAAATTGGCTGCATCCTAACATTATGTCTTTTTATTTATATATTAACCTGCTCAAATCGTGATTGAGTTCTTACACCCATTTTTTGGTGGAGTAAGACTTTGA
>QYTT01086640.1:30970-41479 GCA_006980735.1 Dasypogon diadema
GGCTGTTGTTGTGCCTGGTCTTCTTTTCTTTTATCTGGCTCCTTTATATTTACAGATTTTGGTCGTCCTTTGTTTTGCGTTGCTGCTGTTGGCGACTGGGGCTTAATTTGATTCGGGATTGTAACAGTTGGATTCGGCTCGATGGTTAGCTGTGCTGCTTTCAAACGATCGATGGAAAAATTGACTTGTTTGTTAATAATTTTCAATTTGTAAAACTTTTCGCTTCGTTTAAGTTCTTATTAGAGTCCGTCAATGGCTGCTGCAAGGAAGTTCGTACCGTGTCGTTGCGGACGAAAACCTGGCTGCATTTTCCGAGTTCCTTTTGGACGAATGTTGTTCCTTCGGTATGATGTGTGGTTTGTTCAGGTTTAAGAGTCTGGATATGATTTTTTAGTCCCACTACGAATTCGTTGCTTGGTTGCGGGGAAGTCTCCTCGAAAAATTCTTCAGGCAGACGAAGTGTTTGCCCGTAAACAAGCTCTGCTGGGGATGCGCCTATATCCTCTTTGAATGTCGTTCTCAGTCGCAATAGGATAATTGGTAAGGCGTTCGCCCAATTTGGTGTTGAATAGCATTTGATGGCTGTTTTCAATGTGCGATGCCACCGCTTGGTCAGTCCATTTGATTGTGGGTGATAGCTTGTTGCACGCTAATAACCTGAATAACCCTGCCTCGAACAGACGTCCTTGGTCGGTAGTAATCCTTAATACCACACCAAATTTCGCAAACCAACCTGATATTAAAGCGCTGGCTACTGTTTCGGCGGATTGGTCTGCAAGAGGGATGGCTTCTGGCCACCTTGAAGATCCTCTTTAAGCTTGGGAAAAATAAAAGGCCCCTTTACCAATTGCTGTGCCGTTGAAAAAATAAAAGCCTAAGATACCTTACAGGAAAGATAATGCTACTTAGAAAAGTGCTATTTTTGAACATAAATCATAAATGTCCACACATAACTTGGTAATCTTTCGAAAAAGTCCCAAAAGGAACCTTAGTGAAATCATTGCGTACTTGTAGTTTAATCACTTCGTTAAGGACACCTACTAAAAAATCTTCCAGTACTAAACCACCACTGGTCGGAGCCACCGCTATTTAAGATTTTCACGCTATAGAGACTTTTGGGAGGTCACCCAAATAGCAAATTATTCTATAAATTGTAATTAAGCTGAATTAGCTGAATTAAGCTCCAATTTGAACAGATTAAAATCCTACCGGATTTATATCGGAATGGAGCGGATATCAATTTAGGAAGAATTAAGATTTGACTTGAACGCTTAGTCAAAAATTGAGTCTTTCATTTTGGCTTATATCAGAAGTATTAAATCTGTGAGTTCTTCATATTCGGCTAGCAACATGTTCACACACTTGCCTTAAATACATCAACGTATTGGGGAAATGCGCGGAAGTACATACAAAAATTCAATAATTCTTTAAGGTGGAATTTACCTTGAAAAACGCAGTCTTATGGACAACTAGAAAATTTCATATAAAATTCAATATACTACCAAACTTCATGAAAGACTACATATTCGAGCGCTAAATGAAAAGAGAGTACACTCGTTGCGACAGCAGCTCTTATAAAAAAATTTACTGCTGCAGTGGCCATGAAAGCATGTCTATTTCTGCCTGGAATTTACTTGAAACCTCATCTCAAAGGAGTCTGACTCTCGCTAGAAGCAATAACTCTCGTAATCTGTTATTTATATGCAAATACTATAGTGAATGTTTATCAGTCTGCGACGATAAGGCGATTTAAGATTTGCACCCGGGAAGCAAATCCTTCCTGTTCGCTGTACAGAGTACAGCCAACATATGCTAAACGTACAGGGAAAGCAGATTTCAATCTCAGAGCTTCGTAAATTTAGAATGACATCCGGAGTTAAGCAGTGAATAGAGTACTCCAAAGCAGCGAAACACGGCTTGTGGCAGTGTTATCCACTTTGGACATGTTCGCAGATAGCAACTCTACTGTTCACCTGGGAAAGAAATTACGTAAACTAAAAATGCACTGACACCACCAGTAGATGACTAACGAAAAACATTAATGCATAAGATATGTAGAGAATACGAAACTATCTACGGTGGAAGAGGGACTTACCTGGTTCTAGGGTCGTCGCAAGTAGAATGGATGGCAGGCATAGCAGAAAAACACGAATCTCGAACATGTTTACCATTGTATGCAGATATATGATATATTTGCTCCTTCCTAAAGTCTTCTCTTCTAGCACCCAGGATCCAGGGTATCTTTGATTAATGTTGTGTTCCGTTAGAGTGTCTCACCAGGTGGTGGTGTACAAATTGTGCTACGTTTTTCCTTTTTTGCACACTTTAAAATGTTGATTAGCTGCAAGAGCAAAAAGTACCTGGGAACATGTCTTCATTCACTTTGCAGTCATTTTTCTTCTTGTGTATACCGAGGTTGAAGACTTGGTCAATAGCATCTTAGGTAACGGCTGGCACTATTTCATTTCTTACAGAATGTTTTGGAGGATATCGCAAGTGTGCATAATAAATTGTTGTTTCTAGTTGTCATTCTGTGGGGTCTACAACCGTCTGCATAGCGTACTTCAACAACGTTAAGACCAGAGGGTCCTCTAGAGATTTTCTGGAACGAGAAAAAAGTGATACTTTAAATAATATATTGCTAACAGCAGGAGTTAATTTATAAAAGAATAGCGATTCGACACTTTATCTGAGGAAAATAGTTTGGTGATGTGTATAATAGTTTAGGGGTTATTTAGAAGAACCCAAAAACTAAATTATTATTTATTTTAATCTATTTTATTTTATTCACTATTTTTTTGTTTTTATTCCTTTTTTTGAAGTTTCCGATATTTTGTTATTTCACTCTTCAAAACTTGAACTTGCTTTATATAAATTTTATTATTTTATTTATTTTTAAAATAAAACTTTGATTATTTTCTATTTTATAATTATTTTTTATATCTGTTGAATATTTTGTTAAATATTTATCATCCGCTTAAAAAAAGATATTAATTGGCACTACTCGGATTGACTACACGTCCTCTACCGAAAAAATTAGAATTAATACTCTTAACTAATACAATCTTTCTTCACATCAATATTTATACAAATTTCAGGTGTCTATATGAATTTCATGAAAAGTTTTTCAAAGTGATGAATTTTATGCGCAAAAGCAAAGTGTCCGGAATAAATACATTTCAGACAAATAAATTCAAACACTGTCGATTACACTGCTTGTTAAAATTATTATGTCACTTTAGATTTTCTCTTTATTTTTTAAAGATTAGCAATTTCAATGAATTTATTTTCTTTTAATTAAATAATAATCTCAAATTCTACAAACGTAAAATGTCATATTTCAAATTCTTATTAATAATTAATAAAAATAAACACGTAGCGGAAACTGCTACATGTGATATACACGTATAGTTAAAATATTGTTTAACTAATAAAATCTTTAGATACTTCTGTGCCTAAATATTTTGTCTGAGGTGGATGTTACTATCTGAGAATTCTGGAAAGTTTTTAATATATGAAGAACTTTGACGGTACCACTTTCACAGTATGATCAAAAATTGGATTCGGGTAGGACTCAGCAAGATGGGGTGTAGGAGTTGGGCCGTTTGGCTGTTGGGACCTCAGCAACTATTCCTCTCAAGGAGAACACTTTTACGGGAATCGTCATTTTTAGTTAATTTAATTGAATATAATGCCCAGATACGATGGTGTACCAATGTGGTCAGAATAGCAATATCGAATTTAACCAAGAGGAGAATCAAGGAGCTAATAAGCAACAACTAGTAGACTGTGCCTGGAATGAAGAGCATGCTAGTTAGTCTCGAATTTTCCTCAAAATCGGTTACAGCACATGTAAAACTCTAAACTTAAATTAGGCAGGAACAATGAAATTAACAAGTTAAATGAAAAATTTTCCCTCTTCTCTGGCCTTTCTACCCAGACTTCAAGTGCTCCGTAATGACTGAACAGCTCGAGTGGCTGGAAGAGTTTCTGTGTTGTCTGGTTACGAAAAAGTCGTTTTATGTGCAGTATATTTCTGACTTGGTCAGCTAACCAAACCCTCTTTTCTTTTATTTTTTTAAAAAGATTTCGCCTTTTACTTAACATTATAAAAAGTTATTAATAGCAGTGATTTTAGTGTGAATGCTTACATTGCTCATTCTTCAAGTTGTTTCGATACCAATGAGCGATTTTGCTCATCATCGCATAATATATGAAATACTTCTTATTTTAGTTTTTATGGTACTGATCTCGAGACGGTTCTTTGTGCTGTTTATGTGATTAAATCTATAGAAAGTCGTGGAGTCTTTCCTGACTAAATGCAACCAGAATAGTCGGGAAACTTACCTACATTTTTAATAATATCATCACAAAATGCATATTCATTCCCAAATGAGTAGAAAGTTACGATCATAAAATCCATTCCAAAGAAAACATCTGCGTGGCGCCTATTAGATTATCGACCCGTAATTCTACTCAATTTGTTCCTTTTTCCCTTTTCAGTAAGCCGGTGCCGTTTCGTGTCGTTACAGTCACGGTAAGTGTGAATCGGCCTTTATACGACCGGCAGCCGGTCCTTCTAATTTATTTTTGGTGATCTGGAGATTTTAGGAAATTTTTCTACGAGATTTTGTATTTTGGGATTTTGTATTGGAGATTTTCAATTTGAAGATTTTGTCGTGGAAATTTTCTACCTAACCCCAAATCGACATCCCGAAGTGTCTGTGTTGTCAATCAGTGTGCTGAACGGTATGTGTAGCGGCCGAAGCAACACGAGAGCGTCCTCCAACCGAGCCTCAAAGACACTGCTGTACAGTCTTCGATACCACTATCATGTTGAGGAAGTTAGTTCGTGTCTTCGCGTAATGTGTACTTATACGATGCTGTCTCTCCAGTCGTCGACATCCCTGAGGACTACAATTAGGCCCTTACACCTCGAACACATCCTAACAGTGAGTCCACTAATTGTGGATTTCCGCTGATCGGAACCTACGTAAATTGTTTCATCCCACTTGAGGTGGAATTTTAGCCCGAATCTGTCCCAGATCAGATAGTGCAGATCAGATCCTGGACCGGTCGTGAGGAAAGAATGGGTGGACGGAGAGCAGGTAATAATGCTCTTCTACGCCGTGACCCCCAGTGCATGTACCCATAGCCGAGAAATTGCAGTCCCTGTCGCAAAACACCTGTCGGAATGCTCTAGCCTGAAGGCACTTTGATTGCACGACGAAGTCGTTGAGACCCAAACTGCCCATCCCGACTGGCATGCAGAGCGTTCTCTCAGCAACACGTCGCGTCGTTTTCCTCCAGTCCAGAACGCATCCACTGCTTTTTCATGAAGATGTACGATAGACGAGGTATTAAAAAGAACATTGTGATTCACTAGGTCAAATGCCTTAGAAGAAATAAGCAAAACAAAAAATTTTACCTCATTACTATCCATATTTATCCGCGTATGTTATATAATATTTTCTAAGGAGCTGTTTCAGTGTTATGACACTTAAGAAATTCAGACTGGAACCTAACCAGAAGATTTCTATAATCCAAGAACTCAATCGTTCGTTAATCTATTGTTCGCTCCAAACTATAGGATAAGAAAGGTAAAATATTAATTGGTTTAAAAGCAGACTCTTCTACTAGATGTCTTGCCTTTGAAATAGGAATAAACTTAGACATATTCCAAATTATGGGAAATTCAGTTGTCATCAAGGCAGTGTTATTTTTTTAAGGTATTGCCAAACTCCAAAGCTCAAGAGACAACCCGATGATGCACACAGCACAGCTTAGACTGAAGGAAATTAGGGAAGAGGAGATTGAGAAATTTTAGTCTGACAAATGTCGCAAGTGAGCCACAATTTTTGGAGTGAAATTACTACTGTGCAATATCCCAGTGGGTTCGCAAGAATAATTCTTGTCAGTAGAATTGCTTCGACCACTGGCACCTAAATAAATCGCTAAAATTCCCAGTTCTAGCAATCCAGACCAAAGCTATCTCTGGTTTTGATTACAAGATAGCTTCATTTTGAAAAATTGCCTTTTAGCGCATCTCATAGCAGCATCCGGTTCATTATGAGCAGCCTTAAACGCCTGTTCTATACTAGATTCAAAATACATATGTGAATTTTATTTATTACACTTTAAAATCTTTTGCACTAAATCTCCACAAATTGAAACGAAGAAAAAGAAAATGCAAGCGAGGCAGCGCACCGAATCAAAACAACAACAACAAAAAATCAAAAAATTTGCAATTTCACCACAATTATAAACAAAAGAAATAAATAAAGAGGACAGCAGTTCTTATCTTCGAGAATTTCCTAAATTCCGTAGCCACCAGCCCCTCTCCGAACTCCTTGACTTCTTCCGATTCCAACTGCTCGCTGGGAATTCCTCTTTTCCTCCGTGGTAATCCCTAAGAACCTCCAGCTTCCTTTTCTTATTTCACCTTTTTCTTTGCCTTTTTTCACAACACAATCGCCTATCTTTTCTTCCTTAACTTCTTTTTGACTGGCTTTTGATCCTTCTGCAGATAAATTATCCGCAACTCTATGCTCGTGCTTCTGTTGGCTTAAACTGCGCGCTTCAGGTATCAAAGCTCGGGATTATATTGAAAACGTCCCCCTATTTCCGATTTTCCAGTGATAATTCCAGGAAGACTGGAATCTATATAATTATGTGAATACTTTTTCCTGGAATTATTTATATTTTCTGAAGTATTTATATTTTCATACTGTGTCGACGGAAAAATTTTCTGCTACTCGGAAATTGCGTTTTTACGGTTTCCGGTTTTTGACAGGTATATTCCACGTGTATAGTTTTTTCCCAAAATTTGTAATTTTCGAGAACCAAGTCATAATCGTCGAATGCTTTGGATTACGCGCAGTTTATTTTTTCAGTCGTCTTGTTGATTTTCATGGAGTACGGGTCGAAATTTGGGTTTTCTCCATACGTTGTTGAGGTGAAGGGGGAAAGGGCTTAATTCTAGTTCAATGAAAGTGTTTAAAGGAGTCTGGAGTAGGTAAGTCTTATTTTATTCGCATTTAGTATCCCTAGACAAGGACCACTGTACCTACCCATGCCACTTCGTGGTACAATTTGTGGCCGATCTAGTGGGTTGCTCCGCCTGTTAACATCATATTTCAGGTAAGATCAATAATTCTATTGTAATCTATTACCCTATTATAAATAAAGCCGACTAAGGCGTCACAGGTGAGAAAAATGATATCATGGTCCGAGAACAGGATATCTGATTGTTAAAACATATCTTGTTATTATTAACAATAAAAGAGTAATAACGGAGAGCCAGATGAAGCCTTAAAACAGCTAGGCGCTCCACCATTAGAAGTTACATGAAGACTAACCGAGTGGACAAAATCCTCAAATTGCACATACGAGTTTGACATGAGATTCTGGACGAGTTTGACATGAGATTCTGGTTGAAACCTGCACACAATACAATTCCATTGTAACGACATCAAAAATTACGTATAAGGGAGTACAGATCTTCAAGATTACATCTCGGAGCAGCGTAAAGAAAAGCCACAATAAAAGGCATCCCATGCAAAATGATGCGTGGAACCAAATATTCCACGACAATAGTCGCTTTGAAGTCATTCCAAGCATATATGGCAACATGACTACTCCTTCTGTCATATCTATCATTCTTAAAAACGTTGTAACCATACATACCTACGAAACCATCCTGAGTCCACCGAACGTTTCAGTGTGTCAAATTTTTGACGCATATACGCGACAATAGCACTGGAAGTATGCCAATTGCTGGGCATGTATATGTGCCCATTGCACTGAAAAGGTTAGAGTACTGCATTTGAAATTAACAACAATTGCGTTTTATGTTGTATAAAAAATTTAATAAACTCGAATTGTTTCAATATCATCCTTCAGGATTCGTCTCAGCTTTTATTCTTATAAAATATTATAAAAAAGGGATTCTTATAATTTCGCCGCAAATAATAGGTCCTTATTTTATATTCGTACATAGAACAAAATGATCTGAACTAAATGTTATTGTGAAATTTCAGCTGTGAAGGTGTTGCACAGAATTCAATTATTATTTGATTTCCAAGACAAATCATGCAGGAAGGTATTCTGTCCACACAAGTAGCTTTCAAAGATTCAAAGGAATGAATTTTGTCTTAGATCTGCCCATAGTTAAAGATAGGTTTTACCTCTTGTCCTTTCTTCTACTTTCAGTTTGGAGTTCTATTGAAACCACAAGATTACAAGTCCCCCTACTCCCTGACAACATATGATCTAAATATTAAATCTCCTTTATTTTAGAACTTTGAATAGTACGAAAATATTTTGGAAAGCAATTACATTGCTTTCAGATTGCTCTACTGATTCCGTAACTTGTTGTACTTTGCGAAAATCCGCTTGTATACTGCCCCGTTTTCCACTTTTATAGATGCATGGAAAAAATAATATTTCGGTATAACATATAATAAAATTGCAGTTATAAATAAATACAAGACATCAACAAATTAATAAAGTGTTATTGGTTTTCTCAAAGAAAGCTGTATGTACAGAGTGCGCAATGCACTGAAGACAGTGCCAAAAAAAGACCACATCTAACGAACAATCAAATGTATTGACAAGAAGTTTTGTGTAGAATTTCAGTAAAAGCTCGAGTATAGTTTTGTTTAGTTTAACCGCCTCCATAACAGTGTTGACTTTGCTCTCGAGCACGTGTAGATTTCTTGTAATGGTCCTCACGGATGGACTCACATCGATAATTTTCCACTTTTTCTGTTCTCATACTGTGCCAGTTGGAGGCTTCCAACTCCCTCCCAAGTTTTATGATGTTGATAGCTGGTTATTTCTTAATAAACCAGAGCTCAAATGTGAATAAAATAATAGGTCCGTCATGTTACAGCTCTTTTAAAAACGGCCAAATTTCAGAGATCAACTGGTAAAGTAATAATGATGGTCTCTTGAAATTTTAACGTCGTCTTCTTTGCGGATTTTAAATACGAAACTTTGCACGGCTATGGATCTCAGAAGTTATTTATTTATTTTTTATTTCGAAATTTGAAAAAGTATCTATTGCAAAGGAGATTTGAGGACACGAACTTATGGCAAGAATAAATAAAGAATTTTAGCAACGTAGACAAAGATTTGTATCTGGAAAGAATTCAGGATCTGTTTGCAAGAGAGTACGCAGACCTGGTTCCAAACTCTAAGCCACTTTTTACTCCTTTACATCATCGATCTTCTTTTGGTTTTAATTTCAAGAACTAATTTGCACGGTAAACGTGGTCTTTTGATAATTTGAATGTTTCTATTTTTACTTTTCCCATATTTATATCTGGAGAACTGGAAACAGTTGAAAACAGAAATCTTTAGCAGAAATTGGCAATCTTTCAACATTTTAAGAAATCTTGTTCCCCTAGTGTTAACACTACTTCAGCGAAAATTTCAAACATATTAATTAGAGCGGAACTCTATTCATTTTAAAACTTTTCAGCTGCTGTTGAGAAGCGTTATCGCATTATAAAAAATTCACTTTTTCTTGTGGAATTTTTGGGGACACATCCTAGAAGCGCCGCTTTCAAAGAACTTTGTAAATCATAAAAAGGACGAAATGTTTGAACCATCAAAAGTCAAAAACGTCCTGGACGTTGGAATTCTGCAATTTAGCTTTAGGTCCATCCAAAGTCTTCCTTTATTTACTTTTTCCATCCACATCGTCATCGCTTTATGGATGGCATTCTAGGCCAAATGAAGTCATTAAAATTTTCGCATGTGTTACATTATGGGATTTGAAACTTGAAAGCAGTTCTTCACAAAGGTACGACCGACTTTGTGTACGTTTATAAAGAAGTACTTTAAAAGTTTACACTTTATGGCTTCTTCCACAAGCGCTAGTAGAGAACTTTGAACTACCCTTTTCACGTTTCCCTTTATGGGCGATTTTTAGAACATTTCGTGTTACTTTTCCTGCTTTTCAATGGTTCTGTTTATTTGAGCTTTTATTTATTTAAAAGTTTCTTCGTTACCACAAAAGTTGAGGCATTTTGTAAAATCTTCCTCTACTGAGATTTAAAACTTGTAAGAAAGATTTATGTTTCTTAGCGGAACAATTGAGCTTATGTATTAGTACATTATTAAATTTGTTGGCCATCCGAAGACAATTTTTACGAGATCCTTTAATTTATAATTTTTTAAATAATGTGCATGTATAGATACTCAAATTTAAATTTATTCAGGGAATGGTACGCAACATATTTATTACCGAGCTAACTGAGAAGCTAAAATAAAAATAGATGAGGCATTCTACTTCCGAATGCGATGATGTGCATAATCGAAAACCTCAAAAGCGCCGTTGAAGTTATCTCGGCATCAACTCCTGGCTACATAATCAGCTGGAGCAGAAGTGGGCATTGGAAAGGGGCTCAAAACAAACTAAAAAATTTATCAAAAGTCCTTCCCAAAAAAGAACTTTGGAACTATTGCAACTGCCAAAGAATCAGGTAAGAATCATTGTAGGAG
>QYTT01086642.1:0-19726 GCA_006980735.1 Dasypogon diadema
TTTTTAAAAGAAGAATTTCTAAACGGGGTTAGACTGTATGATGGTATAATGCCAAGGGAAATTAAGGAAATTTTGGAAGTTCAATTATTATGGCACTGATTTATGAATCTTAGTTGGATAAATGTGGCAGGGAAACATGAAAATGATATATCAGTCTTATTTATATTTGAAAAGTTTTGTTTCAGGCATACATGTGCATATTCATATGTCATTAGAAATCTGACATTCGACCATAATTATGATGAATTTTAGTAATTTTATAGCCGTATATGGTTAAAGGGATGTATTTTCAGTGTGTGTAGTTTCAGTTCGGTTGCTTTCTAAGCAATTGATTATACCCATTCTGAAAAATCTTCTTAAATTGTGTTTAATATTCCGATTTTTTAGTCTCATTTACCCTCTTTGCCATTTTGTGCTTCATTAGCTATTTCGCTTTCCTCGTGGTGATTTAAATCACTGTAATGAGTTCGTTATCGTAACCTTGTTTGCTCACTGGTAGACCCAGTAATATCTATGTTAAATTCATATTTATGCTTTTTTATTTCAATGCTTAAATCAAAAACATTTATTTCTTGTTTAGCGCTTTTTACTGTGAATTTAATATATATAATATGAATTAGAAAATGTCATAGCCTCTATTATGGCAACCGTGTTTTCAGTGTTTTCACAAATAAAAGTGCAATGGAAAAAACGCGGATTTGCAACAAGTAAAATTGGAAAAGAAATCTAATTGGTTATAAAACTGTTGACTATTAAGTGACTGAAGATTGCGGAAAGTGTCGAAAAGTTGGGTCAATATTCTTAAAAGTTAATTTATCTTAAAATGTTGGATAAGTTTGAGCGGTTCACATTGGTCGAATGAGGGTTAAATGCTTTTTCAAGAAATTTTATGTGTCTTATTTTGCTATCCAACCATTTTCACGATAATTTCGTCGTAAGTTCCCAAAATATAAACCGAAAATAAAAACAATTATTGTTAAGGGAATCTGGATTCAAAAACTAAAATCGAAAACTTCGAATATTCAATTTTCACCAGGTGGCTTTTACTCGATGTGCAAGAAAATTTTTCTAATTAATAAATAGGAATATTTCCTTTTGCTGATGAAATTTATCTTTTCGTCATATCGTACCATTCCTAAAAGTGTTCAAAACTAGCACTTAGCTGGGTAATTTCATCTTCAGATATTTCTAAATATCTTACTTTTATTATTTGATATTTTTGATTTTGATTTTTGTTAATAGTGTATAATTGATTAACGACTAGAACTAGGATTTGAAAAAAGCCGACTTTAAAATTAAATTTACGTAATAACAAGTTCAGATGCTTTGAAGGAGCTATATAAAATACTATCGATTGTATTATATTTATGTTATGTTATATGCTGACCATGATTTGCATCATAAAGCTTATTCAATCTTATCTGCATGAAAACTAGAATTGAATCAGTAAGTCCAAGAACAGTACTAGTCCAAAAAATGACAAATTGACTTTAGGTAGCCAAAATATTAAGGATTTGTTTTTCCATTCATTGACCGCATAAACAGCACATTATGCATCTTATCTGCTTTAATATGAGCCTTTCTTTAGCACCGATGAACAAAAGAACAGTATAAGTCCGGGGCAGATATTGTTCTTGAGCACACACATGTTGGTTTCCATAAAAAAATTTATTAAGAAATGTGACCAGGTGTATACTCCAGAAGACTACGAACATATTATTACATCTTGCGAGAAGACTAAGCCTTTTACTTTTATCCACCAACAATTGTCTATACAGATATTCTGGACTTTAAAAACTGGTGGCCGGAATTTTACAAAAAAACAAAAAACTTCAACTGCTGTTGGAAGTATCAAAAAGTTTTCTATTTCAAACTATGGGCAATTTATTTATGAATCCCCAGGATATGTGCGAACACGTTCAAACTGTCAAAACAAAATACAAACAGTCCAGCCTTACCAATCGAATGTGCCTACAAAGAACCATAAACACAAAAAAAATTAATGATATAAAAAAAGTAATGAGATATATGAGTAGTGAAACATTGGAGTTTTGTTATCATGTCACATTGTGCCCACATCTGCGACCAGAAATGATGCCGAGTAAATTATAAGTGTCTTAATAAATTTTGTTTAAAATCATGCTAAATATATTTTTTGTAATAACTTTTATTTATTATTCAACCCATTCTGTTAGTAACACATGCTGTTTGCAACATAAGGGTCCTGAAAAAAATACTTGAATATCAGTGAAAGAACAGTGCATGTCCATATTATTTTTTCCCCTATTAGACTAATCACATTAGCTTCACTTTAAAACTTGTTTATGCCATTACATTAACGACGAATAGTTTCATAATATTGCTGTGTATACCAAAGTCATACATTTAATGGGAAAAAGATACACAGTTTTTTTCCAAATACATACCTCGAAATGCTATTTGTGGACTAGCCACTGTTCTTGGACACACCGATTCAATTATGACCAGGTGTAATCATAACAATGTTGTAGCTGTTTGTGTGCTAATCCCATAGTTTCGTTTTCCATTGAAGTCGTACTTGATTCTCATCTCTCCTGTGAAGTATATTGCATCTGAATTACGTTCAAAATTGAAATGGGTTTTCTGTCTAAATTCGGTTTTATGCATATCAATATTTGTGGAAAATTCGTGGCCAGTACATTTGCAAAATCGATTTGCCTGCTAATGTTCAGTAAAATTTTCTGGCTTGTGTGGTGTATTAGGTTGAATCAAGTGCAACTATTTATCTTTGCTAAAACAAATTGGACATTCACACATTTGGCAGCTGTAAAATAGCAGAGAAAATGTTACTCATATGTGTGAAAGGCCATTTCCTTCCTTATCCCCTGGTCGTTAATTACAACAAATTTCCTCCTCTTGCAGCTTAGATGGACATACATTATTCTAAACTGCCTAGCTCCATTATTTTTCTGGCAACATTCCCAAGTAGTGTTAATGTTTCCTTACTGTGACATAATGTGTTGAATTTATAGGAGTCGAATAATGTGGAGGTAGGCATATATCCAAAAATGACGGAAACCAGTTGCATAGTTTGACTTATAGAATGAAAGAATACGTTATCGTGTGGATTGCGCCAGTAGCAGGTGCTTCATAGATTAATTTGTAGTGTTAAGTGGTTAATAAATTACTATAATACATGTTCGTTATTAGATATCTTTATATTTTAAAAAACTAAAAAATAGTAATGATATGGACAACGAACAAAAAATAATTGGCTTGAAGCAATAATGTATCATAATAGTCTAGATTTACGAAAGAAAGGAAAATAAAAATTAACAGGTAAAAAATACAACACCAACTTTGCGTACGACAAATCATTTTAGCATCAGAACAGGAATCAAAATTACAGGATTCATATGGTAACCCTCTGAAGGAGTTCGAAGGAGGTCGATTTAGTTCATTTTCTGCCACGATATTTGAATAAAGTGCGCTACTTACTTTAAAGCATTTTCGTTTTGGAGAAAAAACATTTTTAATTGATGTACTTAGAGGTTTCATATGGCAACCCTATGAAAAAATTATCCAATTTGGCACATTTTCGAACTTACTCTTTCGATTTTAATAAGGGATGTACCAAATTTTAAGTCTCTAGTTCAAAGCGATAACTATAAAACGATTTCTCATTAATGGCTATCTAGTTTATTCTAGTGTATCGTGCATCTTTTTAGACAGTGCAAAATAATGTTATTTACATATGTACCTATATACTTTTTTAGACTTTTCTAACGAAATAATATAACCATTGGCGTAAATTTTTCGATGAATATTTTGGTAGGCCATATACTGAGTGTTTCATACGGCTGTAATGATAGCAATATCCATTATAACTTGAGCTTCAAAGTGTAAAATTAAAATAAATTGATATTTCAAGGAACGGCAATTAATATATATATCATTATTTTCATAAAAAGGAAAAAAAGACTTTTATGCCTACATCACAAGCAACCAATTTTCAAGATATTTTCTTTCTTGTTAATATTTTAGCGTAAATATAAATTTTAAAGCTTGTTCTAAATTAGGTATTCTATTTCACATTTTATCACACCAAGAGCTCCAATTACCCAATCTATACCAATCTCTAAATTAATTCGCAATAACCAAGATGTCCAAAAAATTTCCAATCAATTGGGTGACATTTATTGAATTATAAACGTTTTCCAGACGCAGTGTGTTAATTAATGATGATTTCTCAAGTGGTTACATCCCTGATCGATTACTAACTAATTATAAATCGAATTGGATACTACTTTACTTTTTTTCTTTCATAGCTAGCGGCTCCTGACAGCCAAATTAATTCATTAATTTTTAATTTAAGCAGACGGTCAGTTAGTAAGCGGACACAAATTGCTTCAGACACATTAACTGAACAGAGTTTCAATTTCTTTTCTGGCAAGATGTTTAATGGCAATTGTGAAACTTATGAGACATTATTATGTGCTAATAGTCCCAGAGGATATGGAAGGACTTTAATAAAGTAGCTTTCTCTTTCATCTGGTATTTTTACATTAACACTTACGTGTATATATCATGTCTGCTGGAGAGTAGATCGAATTAAGTTTTAACGATTAGGATGAATCAGGATTTTTCTTGGGCAACCATATGGGATTTGTCGTAATGATGGTCTCCGTCTATGGAGAAATCTTACTTTATATACCCTTGGGTAATAAAAGTTGCATTCAACTTTCACAAAGAAAACGATTATGCAGTACCTCGTATACACTTACATAATATTTACTGTTATAACAAAGTAAGTGTAAAAAAACTTTACTGCTGGAGTCGGAGTTCGTGGATATTGTGATATGTCCATTGTGAATTTGTACTTAGCTATATTTAGTGTAATTTTAGGATCAGCATAGTTAAAATAGTTAAATATGCTTGTAAAATATTTAAAGCAGAATTTTTATTTAAAAATAATATCATTTTTGGCGGTTAATTTTCTAACAGTTATATGCCTTATATGCCAGTATGGGACTACTTCTTTTTGGTGGAAAAGGTGAATGTTTCTCAGCACCTTGCTGAAAAGTAATAGAATTTTTAGGCCAAAAGGGAAACTCAATATGTTTTATTTGTCTTAATTAATTTTAAGCCATCGCTTAACCAAACAAGTGAAATGAAATTGTACAGAAAGCCGATGATGGCTTGTTGCTTTATTAGTTTAATTTATTTTCGCAGAAAAGAACTTCAGTAATACTGGTACAGTTTTTCCAATTCTATAAAGAAATGAAAAATACTCCCATTAGCGCAGACAATTTTAGAAATTAAGCTGCTGTTGGAATTCTGTTGGAAAATTTAAATTCACCATTATTTTTGTTAATAAGGCAACCACTTTTTAAGCTATTTTAGTTGGGAGATCTAATTTTCATTTTGAACTATTATTTGTTTGCCTTTACCTCACTACAGACTTAGAAGATTTTTATATTATTCGTTTTATTATTTTTAATTATTTTAGGGCTACAAGTTTTACTATTACTCCTCTCTTCCGTAAATTCAAAGTTAGATTGAAATTAAGAATTATTTCTTCTGATATTAAAAATTTATATCAATCCTGTATATACTTAAAAGAATCCTTTGTAAAGTTTAATGCAGTGTCTGAGATGTTTCTGATAAAATGATATCCATTTCAGTAAAATTTAAATTGTTTCTGTGTCCTATATAAAAATATTTTTGTGTCTCTCATAAATTGATATACACTAGTCGCTATTATTATTCTACTTCACCATCCAAGTAATTACTTTTTTATCTTTTTAGAACTTTAATTATTTAAAATGATTTTTTGTTGGAACATTTATTAGACCCAAGAAATTGAATAAATTAAATTTTTGAAACTTTTATTTTCACGATTACCAATTAAATTGGCAAAAGTATTCAACCGGAAATTAAAAGGCCAGGGGATTCTGCCTCACTCCAAGCAAAATGCTGTCTTTTCTCTCTTAAAAATTTAATTCAATTGAACTTTCGGTTCTAATAAATGTTCAAAAGCAATTTTAACTAATTTCAGTTGGTGCAAATGGAAATAAAGTGTTTTAACAGTCAAAAACGAAGCATCTTTTGAGCGATAATAAGTAGATATTTCCCATCATAGCAGTAGATCTAGTGGAATATTTTGTTTTCTTTTAGGGGTATTTTGATGTAACCTATTTTTGTTGGCTTTTTACAGTCTTTTAATTTGATCAAATTTCGGATAAAACGTGACCGGTGTGATCGGTTGACGCCCAGAACAAGTGGGATTAGTTAGTAAATCTTGTCTAATTAATGCCTGGTACAAGTGAATTTGTTAGTAAACCTTACTTGGTCAACACCCAGAGCAAGTGAATGTGTTAGTAAATATTCTGGTTAGCACCCAGAATAAAAGAGTTACTGATCGGTTGCTTACCAGAGATCCGCCCACCTCGAATGTTGAATCCAAAAAGAAGTTGCGCTCGTACTTTTATAGCTAAAATATGCGCACGGCACCAAGGAAATGAGTGGGGTAGGCAAGTTTTGTCGTCCTTGAATTTACTTCCTTGGTTAATCTAAAAAATCTTTTAAAATAACTTTTGGTGAAATATTACAAATTAATGATTTTATAATTGTTCATCAAATCAAATATGACGTATGCATGGTAAATGACTTTGTCACCTCATGTTTGTCATGTCAATCTTTACAAAACTTTACTCACTGTCCTCGGAGTACCTTAGGTCTTCTAGCCAAAAATTGGGAACACTTGAAACTGATCCAAAGCAGAAATTTATCCAAAATCCAAAATCACATCGGGGTCACCAATTGTGGGGATGAGGTACCAAATCGTCCACCAGACTTGAGGCGTCCTATTACCACATAATTTCTTTTGTGAACATCTGGGACAGCTCCACCTACTTCTCACTCCAGTTAACTCCTCAGAAGTCGATACTGCAGTTTACGATTAGCTTGAATTAAATGTGTTTTCCAAAAATTTCCGTGTATTTTTTTTTCAATTAAAATATAATTTTCCTCATGTTTTATGCTAATGGGATAGCGCTCTGTTCTAGCAATTTTACTTGAGTTTGAAAACGCCGCAGCAGTTATATAATATAAGAAGGACTCACATATGGTGCTAGACAATTCTAAGAACTTGTAGTAAAGTAAAAAATGTTTTTAATGGAATAATAAAAGCTAGCACAGTTTTTGCAGTATAACGTGTTTTCAGCTTTTTGCATTTTCCCAAAAGCTAAGATTTTCTTGTTTTGCGGCATGGGAAACACTCTAACTTTTTTGTTTTTGAATATATTCGCTTGATTTTTTTATAATCAGAGCTATATTCCTCGCAAACTGTAGCATTAAAATTAAAAAGAAAACTTTTAAATAACTTTGGAAGCATTTAGAATAATATTATAACCAAGCCCTTGCTACAGATTGTAGACTTATATGTAAGTATCAAAATGAAAAAAAGTTTTCAAATTTGGGTAAATTGCCCCCTTAAGACTATAAAAATATTGGGTATGTATCTAAGCTTTTGGGCCAATAAAAATAAAATTGTTCAAGCATTTACGGTTTATTTTTTTCGTTTCTAACAATAAATAACAATCAATATTTTATTCTTTTAGAGGAATGTCATGGTTTCCTATTCTAGGTTTTTTTCTTTTATTTCTCTCTGTAATCAAACGTTAAAGAAAAAATTACTGAAGAATTCAAGTGCTATAAATAAAAAGGCGTGTAATAAAATGAAAGGATATTGCTTTGCTGTCAGTGCCAATCTGCCAACAAAATAAATTTGCATGTGTGAGGATTTAATGAAATTTTGCTTGATATAATTTATATTTAGAAATAAGCTCAAACCACTTGAATGTCCTTCTCGGTTCTTGGTAAATAGAAAGGCAGAAACAAATAAAATCAATTTGTGTACTCATAAAAAAATATGACTGCGTAGTGCTTTTTTAAGATATTGTCTTAGAGGACAACCCTATGATGAGCACAGCACAGTAGGAAATTTTAAGGAGAGAAAATCGGGAATTTCTGAGCCTGAGAAACGTTCCAAGTAAATTTTACTATGCAAATTCCCAGTGGCTTCGCAAGCAGATTTCTCGTCAGTACTATTGTTTCAACTGCTGGTACCCAGATAAATTACCGTGCCCTTTGCATGAATTGAAACCGCGCTCAAAGATGTGCGCCTCAACCAACTCGCCTGTTTCACGTGGACAAATAAATAACAATAGGATTATTGTAAAATGTGTATTGAATTTCATAACCTTCTTTTCTACAATATTGGAAAACCTCTTTTCGAAAAGAATTGAAACTATGGCACTATATTTGTCTGCACAGATTTTTAAAGGAATTTTCAAAACTACACATTATTATTTAAAACAGGCCATTTAAATATAATTTATTATTAGAGGAATCTTGACATTATTTTTGGTCGACATTTTCTTTCATTAGAAATCTACAAAATCACTTTTCGAAAATATTCCTGATTTATGTAGCTTAAATATTAAAAACCGAATTTTTACTGGAGATATTTTTTTCGAGGATTTTGTGGACATTTTCCTGATTCCCCGTGCGTACTACCTGATGTATTATACCAGACGAATGCGTGTTGATACTTTCATTAAACTTTTTCCCATTTTAGTTGAGACTTTTACCTTTAGCACCGCGGGAAAGTTTTTTTTTTCTAAAATTTATGAATAAAAATGAATGGAATGAATGGATTTGATTTGATTTGATATTCTCCTTCAAAATCTATCTCATTCATTTAATTTAGTTCACCTACTGTTTCTCTGGTTGAAAGCTTCTTCTGCCACGTGGAGTTCCGCAAGGATCAATATTAGGACCGATGCTATTTAGTTTATTAACCCCCGACGCAAAAAGAGTGGTGTTATAAGTTTGACGTGTCTGTCTGTATGTGTGTCTGTCTGTCTGTGGCATCATAGCTCCCGAACGGATGAAGCGATTTCAATTTAGTTTTTTTTTGTATTAAAGGTGACTTATGTGCGAGTGTTCTTAGACATGTTTGATGAAAATCGGTTGAGCAGTTTAAAAGTTGCGGGGGGTGAAAATGGGGAAGAATAACCGAATGTCTGCAAATATACTCGAGTGGGGTCTCAAATGAAAGCGCACTGAAAGAGAATATTGATGACTTAATCGAGAGTGTTCTTAGCTTCGTCTGATGAGAAAATTGGTGGTGGGAAAATTGGAACATGGAAATCCCATTGTCAAGTGAGAGTTTTTTACTTTTTAAAGGGAACTTAGGTTTTTTTGTCGGGGGTTTTTTAAATTTTTTATAAATGATCTGCGTAAACGTTCATCTCTATGCAGTATCTGGCCAGACTAGTTAGTCTTATTGAGGAATGTATTGCGAGAATTAATTACGATTTGAATAGAATCTACGCATGGTCGGTGCCCAATAGCCTCTTCTTAAACCCTTGTAAGTCACATTGTATAATTTGGTAATACCTCACCAGTGTTGTTGAACGATCTGCGACTGACAATTCTGCACAGAGTTTCTACTTTTAGAGTTACTCTGCGTTATGACATGACATGTTGTGATTTTGTTGGAATATTCATTGGTAAAGTTTACTCTCGGCTTCGAAGGTTGCGGTTGTGGGCACGTATATTTTTGTTTGTGGGCACGTATATTTTTAGTAGAGGTTCGTGAATTTTTTCCTCTGTTAAAGTTAGGCAACTTGCGCAACGCCAGTATTAAAGCTCCCCGATTTTACAACTCAGCAATGGAGGATTCTTAGCCTTCTCAGGGCGACAGAGAAAGTATGAGGCATGCGTAAAATTTGTGCCACTTTTGAGTTGAAGATTTCATTGGCATGCTCTCTCCATATTTATTTTATCTCAGTGGTTTCGATAAACGGTAAGGCAATTTCATCAGCATGGCTCCGATTTAGTTCAGTGATTTTCAACCACTGAGATTCTTAAAGTGTGCCGAGACTGCGAGTACCCATACAAGCGACGTCAGTCAAGTAGTTAATTCGGTTTTGCCTTCCTATCGGGGACTGGCTGAACTAATGTGCATAGCTATTATAGTTTTCGCTACTGATTAACAAAGCCCACTGGCACACTTACCGTAACGAAGAAAAGGTTGAGAATCACTGTCAGTCTTGTTATAGGCAGTGCATATTAGGCACTTACTAAAGCTTTCAAAAATCTTGCAAGACTGAATTTTATGTGGGGACAAAAATAAATTGACAAAAATCCGTATAATTAATTAGGAATATTTTTTTATTTTTCTTTTATTGGAACTCCATATCTGAAATTTAATTCCGCTAATTGTTGATTCTTTCTTTTATATATAATTATTCATTTTTTGGTATGGTTTGTAATATTTGAATACCACATATTTGTGTATCATAATTTTTCCACTTTTTCAGTACTTAAAGCTTTCAGAAAAATTGTAAATTAAAGTAGAATTCTCACATAGATGGTGACAAATAAACATGCAAAAAACAGTAATTATGACCAATCAAAGATGTCAAAATGTCTTGCGAAGCCGGAAATTATGTCGTAAATTTTCCATACTGGAAAACTTTTATTGCTTTTCTAACGTAGCATAAAGCTAAAATTCGCCTGAATATTTTGTCAGGAAATTACATGAGGAAAAGGGAATAAATTTTATTTCCAATAAAAAAGTAAAATTACCTCCTCTCTCATGTTAAAAAAAAACGCACGCTTGACAGGTATTTTCCTTATTGTTTAGGATGATTTGGTTACACATTTGTTCCACAGATTTGGGAAGAATTAAACAAAATTGATGAAATGCTAAAGGGATATAAGTTCAGTTGGGAAAAATTATCATTTTTAGAGAAAATATAGGACTTATGCATAGCATATACATATTTCTGCTATGGTATTTCCTGGGAAAATTCAAATATCTGTACTTTTGGTCTTGGTTCCCTGTTTTAAGCGTTATTTTAAAAGGGCTCGTTATGCATGCAATTCCTGAAAGAACTCCAACAATTTGTGAATTTACGGTCAATGAGTTTGCTAAATATTTGGATTGTGGTGAAATACTTCTTCAACACGCAAAATAGTTTACTTACTCTCAGTTTGCTATTTTGATTTCAAGGAAAATATTCCAGCTTTTAAAGTGCATTGACGATTTAAGTAAGGCGAGAGACCATTTTTATGGCATCATAAAAATCATTTTATGGGTATACGTGTAAAAATTTCTATTTGTGGAGTGTATTGTCCCCATTTCTCAGTTGTTCTGTGTAAAATTATGTTTTCAGCAACAATTTAAAAATTTGCCAAGATTAAAGGTATAGAAATTGTATTTATGTGTTTTTATAAGTTCATTCTAGTGTTCATCGGAAAGGGAAAATATTATATATCATGGCGTTCATATGTCGGCTCTGTCACATCTATTACACATTATAAGCAGTATTATTTGATCCCTTTGAACTAAGTTTGTGGAGGTGCTCTGAAAATTTATCACCAACTAAATGGAATATTCCATCAGAATTGCATAAGAGCTACTTCAGTTATAATTAACTCTTGCTGCAGGAAAATGAACCACTCCACTTACACAGGTCAAGAGCTGTACAACCAAATTAAATTTGGAATAGACTAAAATATCGCTCTGAATTTCATTGCATAGAGGAGTAGCACTTAGCATGTCGCGTCACTAGTAAGCCATATATCCCATCCAAATTCAACAAGTTTGTCGAAGACTAGTAATGTGTTCAAAGTGCAGATACAGAACCTGGTTGAATGCACTCTGGATAATATTGTGATATTGCCCTAAGATGAAATGTTGGGCGAAATTGTGTAGATTTTGCAAGTGACGGCAATTTACGTTTGATATCACCTGCTGAGAAGAGAGTCAACTATTATTTAACTAGATGAAAGTGTATTCTAACAAAGTATATTACTTTCTATATAGGAACCGTTTACTTTGAAAGTGGGGTAAGTCGATTTTTATAACCATGGTAAAAATTTATTTGAAAGGAGTTAAATTAAAAATTGTTTATAGAGCTTCCAAGCTTTCGCTTTTTTCTTATTTTGCGTGTTCTTAAATTTAGGCTCTTTTTATTCCTGTGGACTGTTGATTTGGCAATACCCACTTTATGAGTCACATCTCTGAATAAAAGTATTACAACATGTGAACTCGATATGGCAGCTGATCTACTAAATGATGTGCTAATATCCTCCTACCAAAATACTACTATTACAGCTTCATCCAGAATGGTACCCCAATGGCCGCTCCATTAAGCAATTAATTCTGCGCAGGCAGGCTAGGAGGTTATTTAATCAAGCAAAAAGCACCAAAGTTGAGGCTCGCTAAACGGGAGTCCCGAAAGAGGCACTGTGAAGGTATTGAAAGCTTGCTGGAGGCAGCTCGCCTTCAAAATGTCCGTGCAAAAGATACCTCTAATGGAATAGGCGTCCTGAAGAAGGAAGATGGCACCTTCACGGGCACCCAAAAAGAAACCCTGGAATATCTCCTAAAGGTGCATTTCCCAGGGTCCATAGTTATTACTAACTCGACCTAATGATGACCATGGGATTAGACCAAGCGATAGGTCAAACAACTTGTCAGGGGTTATTTTTGATAGGGAAACCTTAACAAGGTCTAAACAAAGGTGAGCCAAGCATTGAAGGAAAAACGGCCGCTGTGTTTAGTTCTTTGCCTATAAATCTACCCAAATTTCATTGAAGTCGGCGTGGACTACCTGAAAATGTTTACTTGTTAGTTTTGCATGTTGATCACTGTAGCTTTACCTCAATTGTTTTAAAATTCATTAGAGCTCATAAAATAAACTCATAAATAATCATTACGTTTACTACTTATCAGCACAATATTAATAAATTTCAGTAAATATTTTTATAGGCATACACGTGTGTAATTTAATTGACGTTAATTCAATCAACGCAGTGGCATCGTACCAAGGTTTTGATAAAATATTTAAAATAGGTTATCGTTCTGTGATTATATCCACCAGAATAAGCAGTAGACTGGAAAATATTTTAGTATTTGAATATAGTTTATGGAAATTTTCTCTTAAAATGTTCAAAGAGTGAGTTTTGCAACAAGGTAGGGGACTTTGATAATACTGATTACTGATGGATATATCAAATGAATTTAACAGGTTATTCTAAGTGAAGAAAAATGTGGAATTCATAATAATAAAGCTGTTCTGAATACTGCATGTAAGGTGTACATAAATTGAAATTTTAAGTGATGGTAAATTTTAAAGTAATCATTTTAACGATCCTACGAATTAACATGAAAAAGGCCAACGCATGGGACTAGAAAAGTTTCCTTCTGAACCAACGTTGACCTTCAATATATCTCCATAAATATCGCAAATTTTCTTTGTTGTTACCGTAGCATTGAATCTCGCATGAAAATCAAAAATATGCAGTGACGAATATGATCCTCGGTAGGTACGAATGCCGCCATTTTATTACAGGGCAGAAAAAAATGTATACTTTTTACAATATTTAGAACACAGGCTGCTTTACCGAAAACTGTAAAAGAGTACATGTTTCCTCTTCAACAATCGGTACAGAACTAAAGCCAAAAAAAATCTTTCCGAATAATTGGTTACTTGTGTATTTTTTCTCAAGATTTCCTTAAAGATGGAAATAGGTGATGAAGTACCAGCTTTTAAAAAAGCCGCGAGGCCAAAAAAGCCGGTAAGGCCAAAAGACAAAAATTTTTCCTTTTTTATGAAACAAGGGGAAAATAATTTTTCAATATTGATTTTTGAAATCTGAACTCCATCAAGATAGGCACAGCCAATGTAACTGTAATATTTCTGTTAGATATAAGGCTTGCGAAATTCACACGTAATTATAGAGGTAACATTTTTTTGCAATTATTGAGGATTGCAGTAATAGAATCTGCACTACATATATGTACCATTTCTAAGTTAATTAGTTCTGCTGTAGTTTTGAGAAATCTCCAAATATAAAAGTCTCTAAGTGTCTACTTATCCAAATCAAATCTCGGCCTGTCCAATTTAAATATAATGTTGACTTCGGCAATTATAATATTGGCTTGTCTACTCGACGCTTAAAGTTGTCCATATACATATAGCGAAAGTTTTGACAAATTCAATGTTGGTTTCTCAACGTGTTGGATAGATAAAATATCGAATCTTCATTGTGTACCGCCCTATGGACCAGTACTTAATCGTATAGTTTGGGTAAGCCAATAATATATTTGTCGAATTCGACGCTATATATGGGCAAAGTCATATTTAAATTGGACAGGCCGACATTTGACTTGTTGTGCAAATAGACAGTGTGGAAAATACGACTTTATATTTGGAAATTTCTGAAAAAATGGGTAAGTCGACATTTAAATTGGAAATGCTATATGTTCAATATTTCAGAAATAATTACATACATAAAAAACTTTAAAACAAACATTAGATCTCTTATACTTCTCTGCAATTTATTACAAGGAATGTTTAAACCCTTCAGCGAATATTTGTCTATAGCTTGATTTGGACACAAAAGGATGTGTGGCACAAGTCGGTTTTCTTCCTACATAAATTTGGCTACATTTTGTTAACATACAGCTCATTATTTCGGCTGATAGGGTTAAATAATACATTTTAAAAATAAAAAAAATTATTAATATTACTTTTAATTCATATTTTTTTCTGTTGCTAAAAGAATAACGAAAAAAGAGGAGAATGACGTTAGAAAAACGAACCATACAGTTCTTTCTCTCTAATAGTAATGTTTTTAGTATAACTCTTTTCGGTCGAAGAGTCTTCTTCAGTAAGTTTAGTGACAATTTTTTCCGAAACTTTGAAATTTTCCCTGTAAAATTAAACTCTAATTAAAACTTGGACATTGAGTTGTGACTTAATCCCGTTTGTTATTTTCAGATTACAGTGATGTAAAAGTTCTCCGCATTCTCAACTCAGAGTTAGCCGACACACTTGGAAATTTGCTTTCACGAGCTTGTGCAAAGTCTCTAAATCCACGTCAAGTATTTCCGAAAGTTAGTGACCATCACCTTCAGGAAATTTTAAAATTGGATGTAACAAAGCGTTTAATGGAAACAGTTTCCCAACTTCCAGGTAAGTTAATGTCAACCCTCTTTTTATATAATTTGGACAATAACAAGCTAAGCATAAAAATATATCTGCAATTCTCTTATGTGCTTCTTATCCCTTACAGATAAATGTGCACAGCATTATGAAATGTACAACTTTTATTTGATTGTCGACCAGGTTATAGCAACTTTGCACACTACCAACAATTTCTTTGAAACTTGCAAGCCATGGGAGTTGAAGAAAAGCGTTAAGGGAAAGGTACCTGCAAATACCATTGGTAGGGAGAATAATGCATCATCTTCTGTAAGCGAAGATATCTTGAAGTTGGAAACGATAATTTCTATAACGATGGACATTCTCCGGAAATGTGCCATTATCTTGCAACCTATTATCCCAGATATAAGTAGAAAGTTGCTCGACAAACTTGGAATTCCTATCTCAGAAAGAAATTGGGAGCACTTGAAGAAGTCTGTTTGGGACACGGACCATGATAAATATGAAAGATGTTTGAGTGATATTGATGCAGTGCTTTTTAGACGTATAATTTCAGACGGAAATGAAAAGAAACATAAAAGAAGTTCTTGAATGCTGTTGTGTAGATTTTACTCAAATTGAAATAAATAGAAAAAGCGTAGGTAGTCATTATTCAGTAAGTAATTTTGTAAAGATATTATTTTTTATTAATTTTAAGTAGAATAACACAAGTTCTATAAAACAGTAGAAAATTGTTTTCATATTTTTAGCTCGTAATTTCCAATAATTTTTCTAACAACATTTCTATCGCAACGGAAGCCTTTCGCTTAGCTTAAAGCACTCAGAAAAAATTGAGATTTGTCCACCCGTGGTTGAGGATTTTCTCTACTAACCAGAAACCATTGGTTGATGCATTAATTAAGAAGTTTCGAATGAACTTTTAGTCTGCAGGTTCAGCTATAGCAAAGCTGCGGTTATGAAACTTAATGAGCCAATTACCGATAATAATGATAATAATAGTACAATTTGTTTAAATAATACAGAAGATATAAAATCTTGTACATTAATTATTGGAAAGAGTTTGGGAATAAATAATCTAAGAAATACAGATAGAAATAATAAATAAAAATGAAAAGGTGAGTAATAATGATAATGAGTCCTTCTTCTAATACAAGAAGGTGCATTTCTTAGTGAGGTCTGCTAAGAGACATTTGTCTGTCTCAGTAAAAAAAAAACCAAATTCTGCAGTGTGTGTAAAAAGTGCTCGACCGCAACTGTATATGTCACATTTACAATATGTGAGATAGGTACAGACTGTCTTGTATTCCTGAAAGTTTATTTGTGATGTTTACAAATCAGTTCACCAAATTAGATTATTTGGTAACTTGGTTATTTCAACGGGTTCATAACGACAAAGTTATAAGACTATAAGTGAAACAGTACCGCCAATCACAAATCTCAACCCCCAGCTATCGAATCCCTAAATATTATCACAAATTTTCCGAACACTCTGTATATATTTTTTAGAATATTGCGTAAGCTCAGGGGGCAACTCTGTGATACACACATCACAGCTTAGACGATAGGAAATTTTGTAGAAGAGGAGGTTAGGAATTATAACCGGACAAATGTTACAAGTAACCTACAAATTTCCTATGAAATTTTACCGTGTATTCGCAAATACAATTCTCATCAGTAGAATTTCCTCAACCATTGTAAAGTAAATAAATCATCGTGGCCTTCGCAGGAACTGAACCCGTGTTCGCAACTAAAGTCACTACAGAAAATGCCTCATATTTAATATATTTTTAATATTTAACACCCTGCAGTGCAATTACTATTCTCCAGGAATTTTGCCTTTGTTCTTTATAATTAAGCAGAAATATAATAGTAAGCAGAACAAAGGAAGCTTTATATGAAAATGTAATCAAAATCGTTACTTAAGCCAAAAGTCGGGAAACTATGGTCTGCTAGCCACATGCAATTCGTGGGCAAGTTTAAGAAAGAATTAAAATTTCATCACAAAAATATCAATTTACATACACAAGCAACACGTTCCTCTTTCAAGCAAGTCGTGCAATAACCTATTGATTGTATTAGAGACCTTGCTAAAGTCAGTCTGGCCCGCGGTCAGAAAAACTTTGCGATCCTTGACCTGAGCCTTACCAGAATATTTTAGATTTTTTGACTAATTGGTCAGCTTGGGATCCATGTAAGAATTAAAATGCTGACTTGGCCAAAATTAACGAAATCGCTATATAAGAAGTATTTTCAATAATAATATTGTGTCGATATTTTGAAGTGTTGTTTTTTCGTAATTTTGTGTGTCCATGTATTTACATGTCGACATTTCTGAATTTTCATTTTGTCGACATTTTTGGAAACAAAAATGGGATTATGACCTGATACCGCAAAAATTAAGAGAATTCAAGTGTGACAACTATAGATGACTTAACAAAATAGCAAAATAGCAAAAGAAAAATCAATATAGATTCCCAAGAGATACATTTATGGATGTAAAATGTAAAAATTTTTATGAGCAATTTGTGACGAATATGATGAAATTTAGGGATCACCAGTTGCAGCGATGAAAATATGAATTGGATAAACAGGAAAACTCTACCGATCATAAATCATGGTATATTTATTTAACTTTATTACAATGTAAACGCTCAGCAGAATTAAACTAAAAATCAAGTCAAACAAACCAATTAAACTTATTAAAACAAAAATCGTTTTATCTCAAAAATCCACGCCTAATACTCAACGTGCCGAAACGCCGTGCATCAAAGTGTATTCGAACTGAGATTTAGTGAGGCAAATATTATAACCATGAACCAGAGGACTAATTATGAAAGGAGTTAAAAGATTAATAAAATCTGGGGTCCATAGACTTAATAGATAAAGTCATCGAAACTACTTCCTCATTATCAACGCACCTAAAACAAAATCTCATAGAGTGTCACAACTACCACCACCCTCCATTTACTAGATACGGTTTTCAGCAAATTTGTGATATGGTCAGCACAACGTGTAGTTCACATTATCCACAATCAAATGGTCAAGCAGAACGTGCACTTCAAATTGTAAAAAATTTATTTAAAAAAATCGAACGCAGTACAGAAGAATTATGATATTATCTATTAGAATACAGTAATACTCATGTAAAATATCTTTATTTATTTCCTAGTAAATTGCTAATGGAGTATTTAAAACACAAAACTCCAAATATACCTGACCTCAAACAAAATTTTCAATTTAAATCAAAACGAAATATTCCACACATTGCAATGGAGCAACTAAAGAAAATTGAAGATATTGGACAAATTTTGAGGAAAAATTCATATGTGTTACTTAAGAATTGCAAATAATTAAAATACTTTTTTTTCTTAATTAAATAGACTCATGAGATTATCATAAATTATACAAACTGTGATGAAAAGGAAGAAAATAATAAAAAAATTGGATTTTAAATAAAATAATAAAATTGTTATACAAAATTGAATTGTACATGAAATGGTAGGAAAATTGTAATAATTAAAAACGTATTGAAATCTGATTGGAAAGATTGAGGTTTTAAGTAAATGAAAATGTAGAACTTATTATTTCGAAAAAGGAAGATATCATATAAATATATTAAACAACAGATATAAAGGAAATACATATTCTAAATATCACAGACCGTCTTAGATTTAGTTTATATCACAGCTACTTTGGTTAGTTAGACAGTCTGTTAACATAGCTGACCAACCGAGTGTTTTCATTTTAATCTAAAATTTCAAAAAGTTATGAAATAAAAAAAACAGCATGTAAACTTTGACAATTATTATATTTCTTTAAAAATATTAAAATGAAGACCCAATGAGGACCTAACTGATTTACGTAATAGCAGCGTAAAACGACTTACGCTGTTATTGCACGCAGATCCTCAATTCATCTTCTCAACATGTACTTACTTTCTCAAACATGTAATATTAATTAATCTCAAGTCATTCATTACTTAAGTATTCGAGCTCTTAAGTATTTTACTCAAACATGGATCTTCTAAGTCGAGTACTGAGATACTCGGGTACTCGAGCAGTAGCAGCCCTAATTAATGCACGGTACACCAGCGATAATAACATTAGTGAGCTTATTTAATTTGCGTAGCTCCTCCAGTTCATGCCGCGCAAACTTCAAATCCATTTTAATGTCGTCTAAATCATCGAAGCAATATTATTTATTTTCTTTTTTAGAAATGATTTCCTCGAGTTTAGTAAATTTCTTTACGACCATTTGTGATAGACTTTTTAGTAACTTTCTCCCAAGCAATTCAAAAGTCAGTAGAGATGATAGACCTCGACTTACTAGACACACGGGAAAACGGACATGGGATATCCAAAATACTAGAAATTATTGCACTACTATTATATCAAAGCACACAGAAGAATTAATGACGTGAATTGGCCAGATTTAATTAAAAACGTATAAAGAAAATAGTGAAACCCCCAGAAAAATACAGCTAATCAGCAATCAATATCACACGCCATATTCTCTGTACTTTCGCAAAACTTCCACAAATTTGATTATCTTTTCTTCTATAATATTATTTACCATAATTGTATTTCCCAAGTTCTCGAATATGGGCTCCTAAAATCTTCTATTAGTCATAAAGAGTTTAGTCGAAGTTTTTAAAATATTGGTATTAGATTAATTTGTTCAGTAATTTTCGGAAATGATATTTTTCCTTGACGGTGTAT
>QYTT01086646.1:5306-15579 GCA_006980735.1 Dasypogon diadema
CTAATTGAAAGCACATATAGGTGTACGACTCGGGTTAAATGAGGAAATTTTTTTCAGAAAGGCATTGATAGCTTAGTGAACAACGCGCTGGCTATTATTCATGAGATCCTATGTTCGAAATCCAGCGGCGTCTACCAATGTTTCCTACTGTCAGTAAAAGCCATTAAGTGTGGTTCGAAATTCACGTCCAACTGTAAGTCCGCAACATTTGCTTAAACCCAAATGAACTTCCTAATTACAGCTATGATCCCAAAACAGCAATTATTGTTCAAGATATTGCAGGATTGTGCTAAGTATGCGGAACAGTCCCCAAAAACCAGGAAGCTAGGAAGGATCTTAGACGGAGTTTAATTGCACATACACAGCTTAGCGCCCTTTATATCTCCGCAAGGAATAAAGAAGCTATTGCAACAATGGCTTTGGGGAATATTTATCACCTGCTTTGCGACGAGGCATACACCGGTGAGGAAATTAAATTAAGATGATCTTTGTACAGAAACCAGGGAAATGAGATTACACAGAACCGAAATCCTTTTGCCCGGTCAATTTGGCTAAGCTGAAGAGGTATCTCCTAAATGTGAAGAAGCGTGCACATCAAGCTGAAGATTCAGCAGAATCTGCACTTCAACAGCTGATGAGAGTGGTAGCAGAGGATCTGAATACGGGAGGCACTGTATTGCCCACTTTGATGGAAATCGAAGGTGTATTACACAAAATTTAGTACAAAAAAATTGCAAATTGTCCTGCAAAGACTTAAGGTTAAGCTGGTGGTGGGCAGCACATTGAGAAACAGGGCTATTAGTATCTACACCGATCACACAAGTATTAGAAAAAGGGTCACATGAGGATGTCAACAAGGAGGGGTGTTATTTCCTTTTCTGTGGAATTCACGGTTGCTTTCGAGACTTTAAAGGAAGGGAATTCACATCATTGAATATGCGGATGATGTGGTGCTTTGGTGGCGAAGGATAAGTTCATGTCCACCACCGCTGGTATTCATGACTGTCTTCGGATGTTTTGTTACAGTGATGCATCGGAGCCTCCAATCAAAACAATAACAAAAGCTTGAATCCCTCATTTAGTTACTTGCTCCAAGAGATTTTCAATGTGGTCCGAAAACTGTTGAAATAACGACATATTTGGCAACTTGCACATAAGGCATTCAATGCCATATTATACATTCTTCACTTTCTGCACATCAAAATTGGTCCGTCATGTGTCTACAAAGAGCAGAAACATGAGTCAGTTCACGTCCTTAAGAGGCAAGGACAGACAGATGGGGATAGAAGACGAGGGTTCAGCATATGGCATAGGATTTGCCAATTGAAGCTGCTTTCCTAAAGATTCTACTTCTTGCGATAAAAACATCAATCTAGATTGAAATTCAGTTTTTACTTTCATTTTCAGAGTGATAGGAAGAGCTGCCTTCTGTCAACAATCTAAACACCCCTATTCAGACAAGGTCCTAATGACGTCATCATCTAGTATTATTTTTCCATGTATTTTGTACTTTATTGTAAATTAGAAGAATTACGAAATGAAGTAGTATATGGCCCGTTTTTAACTATTTTTGTTCTTTAATATAAAAGAAATTTGCAGCCTTTCAAATTAGAACACTCTCTCTATTGCTTCAATTGTTTTTTCTTTTGGAGAGTTTTTAGTTTTCAATCACATGCATCACATAAGATTATAGTAATTCTCGAAAGATTTTAAGTATTGCAGTTGGAAAACTGGATGTATTAAACTTAATTAAAACGCCTGCTGCTATTCCAAAATATATTTATCTAATTTTAACAAATTTCGTGTTTACTTAGAAGATCGTTATATTAGCCTTTTGTGATTACGTCGGCTAATATTGTTATATAAGTTTACCATTGTCCAAGAATAGTAACAAGATTAATAATACCCTAACAAAATGTGAAAATTGTCTGTGCTTGCAGGCTGCTTTAAGGCTGAAAAAATCGTTGTTCATGAAACAATCAAGAAGAAGTCATCTCAACAGGTCGTTACACCCAGATCAATTAGCAAGTCAGAGATATTTAAGAAATTAGCGAGTCTTTTCCATTGAACAACCGCCCAAATATAGCCAATGCCCTTCTAAAGGTCTGTTGCCTGAATTGTCAGTTCCCAAACCACTTCATCTTTGATTTATTGGCCTCCCGCAACAATTTCCCTTAAGAGCCCTCTTTAAAGCGACATAAATAAATCCCCAAGTAATTTTCGTACGGCCAATATAAAAGTGTCAAATTTCAAACAAAATTAGCCGAAATTTCAACTTTATTGCATTTGCAACGCACTCAACGAGCCCAACGATTCTTTCAAGCTGGAACAAAGCAGGCACCTCCACAGGAACTACGCACCATTCAAGTTCGCATCCGTGTCCTTAAGAAACCCCAAAATGGATTTTGTTGCAAGGAAACCAGTCGCAGGCGCAGAGCTTTACAATTTTATTACTCCTTTCCTTTTTTATTTCAGGAATTTTATTCAATTTGCAAGCGGCGGCTTATAAGAGCAAACGAACAACGGATGGCGATTCATATTAACGCGGATTAGCTCTGGGCGATAAAATTCGACGACAAAGTATTGAAGTAGCCAGGCACCAGCCTCGCGCTACTTTTGATGTGCTCGTGAGTGGAGTGAACCCCAGTGGGGACGGGGGATATTCGGCAAAGGTTTATACCAAGGAAGGAAGGAGTTGTACCTGTAAGTAATGCCCGTATGTGAGTATAAGTATAATCAAGAGACTCCAACGATGTGCCGCTTCGCCTCCCTGTCCCCGTTCTGTGGGTATTTTCGTTTCCATTCATTCATTTTATGATTATACACGAATGCACATTCACCTTAATGGATTACAATCAGGTGTGAGCACCGGTGATAATTACTTATAGTTTCTTCCATGCGGTGAGTCCCCTCACTGCGTGATTAAAGTTGTAAAGTGCCATTTGTTGCTAAGTTCGGTAAACAACCAGCGGAACTGATATTTTCCCAGAAAACAAATTGAACTGATTGTGGAAAACTTATCTGGAAAAACACTTTAATCTTCATCGTCTTCTTCTTACTCATTTGTAAATGTAACTTAAGACACGAAAAAATTATTCTTAATAATAAATATATAGTGTTCAAGTTTCATTTAATTTTAGCAAATCTCGAGCTTAGTATTGGGTGTCTAATTCTTTACTGCTTCATAGAAGTTCTGAATTTCTCTTGAATTTTGTCTTCCTTATCATGTTTTAAAAAAGCGATAGGCTTTTAGTTTTTAGTATCTTTGCCTTCGGCTTAGATGGAACTTTGGAGAAAAAACGTTGAAAAAATTGCTTCTATTCGGCAGCCAACTTTTAACTGGCATACCATCAAAACTTTCGAGAACCTTCCAATTCAGAACGAAGTCACCGGGAGAGCCTTTCTACCTCATTCTCACTATCATACCGAAGTGGAAGTATTGTCTAATGTTACTTCGGTGTTACACAAATAAAAATGTTAAGATGTCACTAGCGTAGTACAACTTTCCCACGTCTGTATTTTTTTAGTACTTTTCTAATATCAAATAATCACGAATTGTGTTTTCACCTTTACTAATAGACTTGCTTAAAAGTTCGTACGGAGAAGGATGCAAACACAACAGGCATGATTCTAGTGCAAGTTGTAAAATGCCTCGCTCAAAACATGACTTTTACCGTTAGGCAACATTGTATATTTACAGTGAATTAAATGCATGTGAAACAGCCGATGTAAACATTAAGTGCTACACTGTGCACTAAAGGGTTAATTAGTTACTCTGAGATACTTTCGGCTCTTGAAGCTTTTCCATCATTAAGCTTTTTTGTACAAGACATGAATTCATTGTATACGGGTTGATTGGTTTCACACTTTAGATATTTACTAAAATTGATTATTCAACATATTATTGAAGTCTACCGATGACTATTAAGTAATGAGTTCCACATTGACATTTCCACCACGATCCCGTGTGGTAACCTTTTCTTTGAGTTCCTGATGTACTCTCCCAGAAGGAGGTAGTGTTCTGCTTTTTCTGTACCTCCTAAATGAATGGTTATTGCTTTTTCTGTACCTCCTAAATGAAAATTTAGTATGGCAGGCCAATTTTTATTATCACTTTTATACCGGCTGTCCCATTTTAATTTATACGCCTGAATATCTCAAAAGCTGTGCATTGTACAAGGGAAAATATTATGAGGTTTTTGTCATCTCACAGGAGCAGGGGTTGAATTTTGGTTGCGGTTTTTGGTTTTATTTCGTTCTGGAGCAAAAGACTTTAACCAATTTGCTAGCCTATAGTCATTTTAGGCAATTTTTGTGCTACTTGATTTCAGCAAGACCTTTGACTTGATAAATCACTTCAAATTTCGGTCGAAGCTCCCCACCAAGTTTTCGTTCTGTACATCCACGATTCGCTAAGTTAGTAAATTCCTGCATGGCCGCAGCCACGGCCGTTAAGGTGAACAACGCAACATCATCTACTAAATTTCTTAAAACTGGTGTACCACACAGCTCCATAGTTGGTCCTCTCCCCTTCTGTCTTTACATTAACCATCTTCCGACAAGTCAAAAAATTGGCTGCTGAATGGATTACTTTAAGGGAAAGAGCCTTCTATCGCCACGGCATTCAATGTTTAAAGGGAGAATTTCAGGGAAGAAGAAATTGGGAAATTTTAACCTGATAAATGCTCCAGTAAGCCGGAATTTTTGGCAAGAAATGTTTATTGTGCAACATCCCATGAATTATTTGATTAGATACAAGCTTACGGTTGCTTTGAAGTGTGTGTAACAATTTGACAAAAAATGCAAAAAGGATAGCAGAAGTGTATAGTAAAATAAAAATACTTTTGCAGCTATGTCCAAAAAACTGGGCGTGGCAAGTACTTTAATAAAATCCATACAAAATTTCCCTGAATTTATCAAAAGACTAAACTTTTTACAAAAACTACTACAAACATACATCAAAATAAGCTGCTTGAATATATTAGCTGAAGTGAAATAAAAAAAAATACATCAAGAAAGTCTTTTTTTGTGAGGGGGGTCCTGGTAAGTAAAAATTTTCGCCCCTAATGGCAAATCAAAGGTTTCCCCTGTGTCACTACCGGTCCACATTTAATCAGATCTCCTACTGTTATCTTTTTAATATCTTCAAAAACAAGAAAATGAAAGCAAATCGTCGATATCCACGGCTAAATCGACTATAGGGGAACCTGTGTAACCCTTCATCATTAACATGATGAAGTTGCTTTTTTGCTGTCCTTCACTTCTTCCAACATTCTGCTGTGTTCCTTGGTTCTTAGTTGTTTTTCGTGTCTTTTTGGTGGTTTTTGCCTCATTCTTAATTTTCCAGGCATAAAGAGGTAACAGGCGGCCAAGATCAAAGAGTCGGCAACCTTTGATCAATTCATATAAAATACTGACCACGCCTCATAGGTATTAAAGAGATGGCGCTCACGGCCTCTAATTCTTACGGGTTCAGCACCATTGCCGAGGAGATCATATTCAAAATACCTGACCAGGGAGTACTCATGCGTTCTGCTGCTTCCCTGTAATGTATCTGGGCTCGTTCTGGACTCTGGAGTTTCAACGAAGGTACTGAGGAGAATTGACTGTGGCTAAGTAAGGCGAGAAAAGACGAGCTTTTTGATTAACTTGCCCCGGCTACTGACCGAAGACTCAAGCGTGCGATTTATTGTCCTCAAGCAATTTCTTTCCGTTCCTGGGTGGCATAAAAAGAGTAGAAAAGGAATTTTTGCTGTATCTCGTAAGTGAGGCTACGAATGAACAATTAGGCACTGTTTTATGCCAAATTTGAAAACCAGATGTTAATTACATAAGACAGGCTGATAAGGGTCACCGAGGGTCCCCACGGCGATTTTCGTATCGTCGCCTCTCATGCGAATGTTGTCCTTGCGTGTCATTTGAATATCTACCGATCAAGATTTCCACTAATGATTGCGTTAAGGACTCACCACAAATATGCTCAGTTTTCAAGAGAAAATTATACAGGCACTTCGAAAATTTTGCCGTCTTCAAAAGTCTACAATGCCGTGCTGGACCCTAAGGCATGTGCCTGACAACCACCTTTGTATCTCAAAAGACAACATTTTTTTCATTACAATACAACGTATCTATTAAGACGTATCATAAAAGTCTTTTGTCCTCCGGCCGGCTTCATAAACCCGGCAACTACAAATTTGTCACACGTCACAAAAATGAGGGTCTATTGCTGGGAATCCTCGTCGATAACAATAGCCGCTGTCCTGAGGCGCGCATATGTCTGAGGATCGCCGTGTAAATTTTGTGGTTTACGCCATTTTGTCACTAAGCACTAGAATTTGGGGCGTGAAATTTGATGAATTAACTAATTAAGACATGAAAGCCCAGTCTGCGTTATTTACGAACCCAGATGAATTTATAATTTTCGAGTAAAGTTAAGCCGCGGCTTATGATGAGTAGTACTCAAAAAATCAAATGTGGATGATTGCCGAATTTCACGTTCCCATATATAAATCAAGAAATGCTTTCCAATTTCAGAAGTTCAGAGCGCTATCCTACAGTGCACAACTTGTTCATTGAATGTTCAAGATAGTTTTAATTATAAAAAAGATAAAAGTTAAAAAATAAGATATAAACGTTTAAAAATAAATAGGAGTAATATATAATTAGCGAATAATGTAATTCAAAGGAGTCTCTCTTATGGAAGAGAGTTTTTAAAAACTCAAACTCAAAGAAGCAGTTAAATTTCGTACTGAAGGAAGGCATACGCATTTTGTAGTATGTAATTACTTGCTGCGTTCCCTGGTCATTACCAGGGAAAGTAACATCTCTACTACAATTCTTTTGATTCTTTCTTGCTATTACCAGTAACGACCTATAAAAGGTCTTCCGTACCTACAACACTTCTGTGTTAGTTGCAATGAACAAAATAATGCCGCTGGTAATGTATAGTAGGTACAGAATCATGCATTCCACGTTAAGGCGGAATCTCTTGCTTTCCGTACTGGTGTAATAATGTATATTAATGACTTTCCTTCTGTGGTATGTATTTCCAACTTGCGAATGTAAGCTGATTTACCTTCACATACCATACAAACAAATACGCCGTATTTTATCATCTTTCCGGCCTCCACGGAACACTAATTTCCTAGAGGCATGATTATTGCATTGTCTTATATACATTTTGCAATTTTGAAGGAAATAATTTTTAATGGCTTGAATTTTTCAGAACTTTCCAGCAGTTGTCTATACAAATAAATGGGTGTTTAAAACCCTTTTTTCCTTTTCACCATCTCCAACAGTAAAATTAGTCCTGTACGTTTTTTCATTTCAGCTATCGAAATATCGTTCCTCTTCACAGATTAAGAACTGGCTTTAAATTCTTAGCTTATGACATTTACTGGGTTCTTCAACAGAGTACAGAGTATGATCATGTCGTAAAATTTTATATCTTCTTAATCAAAAATGTCTCTAGATGACTAATTAGGTTCTATTATCTTACTTTGGTCTGAAATACTAGGAATACGTAGTCCACAATTTCGTCTTTTTAAAGGAAATGCGTCACTATCATCGTTTACAGAGTCAAACTCAGAAGGATCACGATTCGGCGGTTGACTAATCATTTTTAGAACCAAAATCAATCCCGGAAATCTATTTTAAGCAAAACTATTTTTAAAAATTGTATGTTTAATGGGATGAGATTAAAATAAGGTAATAATAACAATATTGTAAAGAAGATGTCAAGCAAAAAATCACGACAAAAAAGTTTACTATCCAACCTTCCAGTACAATTCTCATTAGAACAATTTCCTCAATCACTGGTGACACTCAATAAATCACTCAATGTCCCTAATGAATTAAATAACTTGCCTGCAGAGAAAGAAATCTGCAAAGCTATGCCTCATTCAACACGGATTTTTAGGTCTCTGATTTTCAAATCTCCTCGTCCTCTCTTCATAAATATCAAGATCCAAAATCTTAAAAATACACGTAACCTTCAATAAATTACTAACTCCGCGCAGTAATTGCAAATATAGTGAAAAAATTATTTTTTATTTATGGAGTGGAAATTTAGCTTTCTCTGATGCCTTCAAATATAAAGTATCTCGCAACTGATACTAATTTAAATAATTTAATTAATTTACTTATTGATTTATATATGGGCTCATTCTCATTTTACCATTTAGATGTATTTTCACTTTTACAAACCCATCCCAAAGGTTTATTGATTTTTCCCAAAGCTTACTTTTAAGTAACTAACATTTTATCCCTTCTGTGAACCGGTGTATGAGATTTTCCCAAAGTAAACAAATCGCACTATAATCATATAATCATCCTGCCTTAATGAAGAAATAATACTTTCTCAATGAAAACAAATTTCCCTCGAATCGCAAATAGGCGTGACAAACTCTCACCCCTCATTGGATCATGAGCAACCCTCAGTCACTGATTTATGTGACCGTAAATTCCCCTATAGGTGACATTATAAATCACGACTGGAAATTTATCTGGTTGCCTGGGATTTCGCTTCTAGAAACGTTCACTTCCTCATCATTTATTGCAGTGGACCGAGTCATTATTCTGCAAACGACAGAAAAAAGAACACTGCAGCTGTCTCTGTCTTTGTCACCCCGTCGGAGGAAATATGTTTATAATCGTCAGCTAATTGAGAACTTTAGTGCTGGCAATTCATAAGACAGGCCCCTCGACATCGATATATCTTTCTTGAGTTCATTAGATACGCAACAACAAACTTTAGCGTTTGGGCAGATACGACATTATCACAAGAAATAAACAGCGCTTAAAACGAGAGTCCTTAATACATTTAAACCACTGGAACAAATTTTTCCCTCTGAATTGTCGTGTACTTGGCGGCAAAATAATGTTTTCATCTCCTCCGAATCATTTAGTCGTAGTCGTCTAAAAATAGGAGCAAGCAGTGGATGAGAGGAAAGCCTCTATGTTGAGTCAGTTTCAGTTTCAGTTGCCGTCGAAGGAAGGCGCAAGTGCTAGAAACTTAATTATTCCATTGTGGTTTCCATTTCAACGCTTCATGAATTTCCCGGATTGTACAACACGAATGCTGGGGCGTTCTCGTTTTGTACGACTGTTGGAAAATGGGGCTATTAATATCGTTGAGAAAGACAAGTCAGCCTCATTCATAAGTCTATTAAAATTTGACGATGGACGAGTTTTGAACGTGCTGAGTTTTAATTTATTGAACGAGTTAACAACCTTCGACTTAGGTGTGATTAACATTAAATGAAGTCGAAGTTCGTCGAAGCCGTCGGTAATGTTACATTGATTTTTATGTCATAGTATATATCGGGAAAACTGTTTATTTCACCTGAATTTCTATCAATGCCTCTTAGCAGTTTTATTAACAACTATACCTCAAAAATCTTTGGTTCACTTTTGTACTTGCGACGGATAAATTTTCATTCGTTTCTCAGCAGTTGGACGTAAATTATACCTGTAGCTCGCAATTGGCTACGAAACACTCAACCCTTCATTATGCTGCCTCCATGACCGTAGCGATTATTCTGTTATTAACAGACGTTGATACTTCATTCATTTAACCTCAATTCCGATATCCTGTTCCAATGGGAATAGACCTCCATGTTGCGAGACAAAAACGTTACTTTTAATACATGTATTACATACTTGATTTGATTACTGTTTTCATTATTCATCTTATTATTTCGTATTTAAAAGGTATAAATTTAATATTAAAATTTATATAGCATAGAAATTATTTTTGGAGCAAGAAATGTGCTATATTAAAATGAGTTAATGGCACTTCTAAATAGCAGTCTAACCGAGAACTAAGCTACAATACAGATCAGCATATTTTAATTGAAGATAATTGCCCTTAGAATATTGTCCTAATAGTTATCTAGAACATAATAGCGCTGAAATTGATTTTATATGGGTTTATAATAACATATTTTATTCTAAATATCTGACCAGTAAAAATATTAGAAAACTCCGCTCTTGGCCTTCTTAAATTTTTAACATGTCAACGTGAGGTTGGTTGATTAAAACTGAAGTAAAGAACTCAAAAATTAACTTTAAAAGCTCACTTGCTGCTGGCAAATATTGGCCAAAGTCTTGATAGGCAATTATAAATATGTGAAGTTAGCTACCTGCTTGGATTAGCTCATTTAGTAAAAGCACTGAACCGACAAAAATATGAGATCGTGATAACTTTTGAATCATAAAAATAAGTGTCGAAAAAATTATTTTGTGAAATAATGGGTAAAAACATATTATTTGT
>QYTT01086647.1:0-16902 GCA_006980735.1 Dasypogon diadema
CGTGCAGTGGAGATTCTGGTGGACCATTGACTAAAATTAAAGAGGATGGAGGACATGAACTAGTTGGAATTGTTTCTTGGGGATTTGTTCCATGTGGTGCAAAAAATTCACCATCAGTTTACACGAGAACGTCTGCTTTTATTGAATGGATTGAGAAAAATCGAAAAAGTATTTAGGGTTCACATATAAATGCAGTTTTGGAATCGATTTGTTTGTGGATTGAATAGCAATATTATTGACAGTATTGGTGGTTTTAGGAGAGTTTTACCTTGTTTTTTAGGTTTATTGTTTTTTGTGGTTTTTTTATAAATTATATTTCCTTTCCGTTCTTAGTTATCATTAAAGTTTATAAAGGTTTGTTTTTTCATCAAAATGTTTTCCTCAATATCATTATAGGGTAAGAAAGTGTGTATTGTTGGAACTAAAACAAGTACAACCCAGCATTCGTTAGTGTAGATTCATTGTACCGAGTTACACAATAAATAAATGTTTGGATTGATAATTTTTATTTGGCAATAACCCATAGTTCTCAATACATCAATACTGAGTTATTCTCAGCAATAATCTACCAAAACACATTAATTAGTGAGGCTTAGCTAGAAAGGCAAACTACAAATTCCACTGATACAAACATGAATGACTTTATTGGCGTCACTATCAGTACAGAAGGAAGCGAAAGGCAAATAAACAAGTCATCCATATATCCCTACAATACGGACTGTTGCCCCAAAATTACTTCCTATGAACGCATGATTACACCAGAATCTTTCACTAGCAACATTGTTCAAACACATACAAATGCCTGAGTGAAAGCAACGTAATATAAAAACAAGAAAGGTTTTCAATACTCACCTCCTCCCATTTGACGAATTTTTCGCCATCCTGCAGAGCCTTTGACACCTCGACTGGACCCACTGATACGTATGTTCCGCTGGACAGCATATCGTTTTATTGCTTTTCTCTGCTCAAATCAGCAGAAACGGAGCAGTGTATTTAATCCGTTTGACGAGGAGGAATTCTTTCTGCCCCAGTGAATTTTCCTTTCACTTTTCCCCAATACTTTTCAAGACATTTTGTTTCAATCCCAATTAATTTACGCACAGTTTGCTATCTTTGGTACTTTTGGTTGTAACTTATAAATTTTCACTCCTTCAAAAATCCGGGTGATGAATGTATCATGAGACAACCGAAATTCAAGTCCTGCTGAAATTGGATGAAGAAAAAATTTTTCTATTATTTCTAGTTTTCTTTAAAATTCGCGGCAAGTAAATGTAAATGTTCTGAGGGCATTTCTTGATATTTATGCACATTTCAATGATCTTTTTAATATTAAATAAATTTTATACACTTTTTTATGGTTGAGCCCTAAACAAATCAAAAAAACTTACATTTGGACATGAACTATTACAAAAAAAAAATTTGTTGATTTCACATCTCCAATGCGGCATATGAACTTAATTTCAATTTCTGTAAGAAAGTATCAGTCCTTTAAAATTATTCTGTAGTAGTTTTTTTAAGCTATTGGGCCTATGCTCAGGGGAAAATTTTAAGGAAGAAGAGAATGGGAAATTTTAACTTGACAAATTTTGGAAATAAGCTACGACATTTGGCACGAAAGTTTTTTTTTACTGTGCAATTCGTTTCAGCAATTGCACGATTCAAAAGCGCCGCCCAAAAATTAGTCAATTAGCACGATAATGCTCCAGTCCAAAAAAAAATTTTAAAAAATGATTGAATAATTTAAATTGTTCATTCACTCTAAAAAAATATATATAAAATTTTAGTAATGTATCAGAGACATCAAAATAAATTTAGTAACTTTACCTTGTTAATCAATTTGTCAGAGACATCTAATGACGCTTTATAAAAGTAAATTAAACTCGTTCCCGAGTTGGGTAATTAATCATAAATCATCATTATTCCGTATTTAAATCAGTTGAATTTCTGGTGTAAGGGGTTTCCAAAGAGATACAGTTGGTGCAGCTGGGTGAAAATTTAGTGAATTTTACTGTACACAAAAGGAACACAACGAATATATTGAAAACAATTCATATCTAAGAACTGTCAATTGTTATAACAACTATAGCTATACCACCCGCACCTACTTTCTCGTAAATATAGGAAATGGTGCTATTTTGTGCTACACCAACCTTAAAAACGAAAGGACCTACGAAGTGAGGGCGTTTAAATTCAACTATGAAAGAAATTAGCTTTATAGTTGACTATCTTTCGGTAAGGATTATTAAAAGGTTTAATACATCCTGATTACTGTGGTATATATCAAGCACAGAGGTACTATGGAAGTGGAGTGTACACACACACATCAAGAAAACCAACAAGTAACATCAAGCGAGTACCTGTAGAATGGAATCTCCAAAGTATAAAAGAAAAGCAGGGCCAAAGAAAGTATATAGGTGGACATTAATATCTGAAACAGGGCAGGTAGGCTAAATGCGACTGCGGACAAAGAAAATAGTGATTCTTCCAGACCAACTTACTACTTCAGAGTTGAATACAAAATTCTCCAATTCGGTTGAATACATAATCGCCTATTAATTTCTTAACCAATTCAAAGCAAAATAATATGGAACCCATAATTGACCCTTGTGGAACTCCATTCTTAAGTGAAAACATTATTGATACGTTACAGACGATGATGAAAAACTTTTAAAGACATAAGAACTACAAAAACAAAATTATCCAAAGCATATATAGAAGATGGATGTGCTTAAAATCGCAGTTCATTGAGAGTAGTCACAGAGGTAGTTAAAACTTTACCAGTTACCTTGTACTTAGTGATAACTATATATTATATCATTCTAAAATTTCCATTTTGGACAACCAGAGAAAAAAGGAAACTAAAATCATATGAGTCAAAAAGTCTTTAAAAACGTAGAAGTCTTCTACAGAGAGCAATTTTTCGTCAAAGTAACATTTAGTTACCCAAACAATAACAGTCTAATCGTCATTTATTTTTCATGGAAGTTATCTTGCTTTCGAACTGTTCGAGTCTACGTAATTACGTTTAATTTTCCTATAGATTTACCAGCCTAATTGCTCTAATAATTACTCAATCATAAATGAAGCAATTAATTGTTCAAAGTAGAGCAAATTGCTCTTAAAACTACTTTTTTCCAACATAAATTCAATTACTATCTGACTATTAACTTTGCTAGCTTTTCGATCAGATAAAAGATATAAGTGCCTGCCTACATGATACAAAGTAGAATGAACTTGACACTTAATCTTTAATGATTGCGTCACTGCATGGAAACAATCCACGAAATTTACATTCCAAAGATGTGCTCCACTCGAAAGATATTCAAAGTCAAGATGAAGCCGTATTTAGTGTTAACGTTTGTTTGCAAATTTCTCAAACTATTTAAGGAAAACAATCATTATGAGAAGCCTAACAGTTCCCCCCACGAGCTCTGCTTCAATTAATTGGCGTGAAGTAGCTTTTCCTTAATTATACTAACCAGAAAGGTGCACTTACTTGGCATTAGCTGTTTGCACACCTTCCGATATAATTAATTCCACCGCGTATTTGTCAACTTTTGAAAACATCTTATGTAAGAAAATTGTACTGTTTCCATCACTCAATGAGGTAATCCCCAGAGAATGTTTGATATATCGCGACTCATTAGTTGCGCCAACATATGACGAGCTAATGTTTTCTTCAATGCCTGTTATGACACGAGCTTCAAGTATCTCCGGCACAATAGTCCATCGTTCCATCCCATGCCCGTGACAAGTCTTGTTTAGATCTGTTGAAAAGGTCAATTGACTGAACCTCTCTCACGCCAGAATTAATAATAATTGTCTCAGGGTACAGCGATGCAATTATCGGACACCTTTGACCTATTACCAGTTCGTATATAAATAGAATTGACACGGTGTCCTCTTCAGTGGGTGAGACTACAGCATCAACCCTTACGCTCAGGGTTGAGGGGGACATTGAGTGCGCCTCTGATCTTGACAAACTTGGGTAGTTGAGAGTTTGTCATCAACGATTTCAATAAGTTTCCATTAAAAAGTTTCTGCTCAGGAAATTCCTGGAGTAGAATGCTTTTGTTCTTGTCTCCCTGCGGGAAACTCTGTAAAGCAGCAAGTCATTATGAAGCTATTCAAGTGGGGTGCTGCAAAAAGTTTCGAGGTAGAAAGCCCCAGAAATTCGGATAAGTTTGTGTTTGATCTTCCTGGGAAAATTCAACAGGCCAAGGAAATGAATCTTCCTTGGGAAGGCATTTAATTACTCTTCTATGAAAGTATGTTGGGACTGATTATACTATGAAAAAAACTTTTTCTGTAAAATGTCCACTGTAACAGGTCAAACGAACACTTCATATTTAGTTTAAATTTCTGGCATTTTACACAAAGGTCAAAGTGCATTCGAATAGAACAGACGCCCCAACATCCTATGGGGAATTAAAATCTCTCTTAATTCCTGTTGAGTACCGATATTGCCATTACCCCACCCGTACTTGAAAACCAGATATTCATCATGAAATTGGTCCAAGCAATTCCATTTACCTGAAACTCAATTACGCCCATAAAACGTCCTTCCAATTAGACATACCCTAGGCTGTGGTTAGTCGGTTAGTCTGCTTTCCGGTGGACGTTATCTCAGATCAATTCCCTGTTACTGCACATCCTGGTGCTTATCTAACAAGAACAGTACAATTTTGGTATGTCGTCGAGTAAGGTGGGTGCTGTCGTCCTTCCTGTGTTAGGTGAGTACTTAGCTATCACTGAGTACAGCACAGCACAGCATAATGTTGATATGACGTACTGGCTACGTAAAATTCATGGACCAAAATATTGATTTTACCTTACAACTATGCGTCAGCATTTTGGGCCAGGAGGGAGCAGATGTTCGATGCGATATTTCACCTGGAAACATGACATAATTATGGGCAAATGCTGGCCAAATATTTTAAAATTCCAAAATGGAATTTGAAAATTTGCTGAGCTAAATGCCGATGTCAAGAAATTTCTTAAAGTCCTATTTATAGTCTATTTGGTCTATCGTAAATTTAGACAAGTAATTTTGAGTATCACGAAGTCTATCCTACAAGAATCTGTTAGAATAGTGCCCATGAAAACAATAGTAAAATGGACGAAAGGCAGTCAACATTACAACCAGTCCCTCGAATATCGATACTTGATGCTAGTAAATCAAATGGACTTTCTTTGATCTATATCGAATGCGGATAATGTGATCTATTCTACGTCTGCCCAAATATGGAAATTAAATGGCGGTCTAAGTCTAATGTCAGACTTTTAATTGCATGCAGTGTCGAGTGGTGTAGAATTTTTTTTTTGCGTGAAAATTATTAAGGCGCTAAAAGCAGCATTTGAGAGAAACCTGGAAGGTTACAAGAAGCGCGGTTTTAAAAGACATTAACTGACACCTGCCCTCAATAGGTTAATGGCATTTAATATGTTGGTCCTTCGAGCCAGATGAAATACTAAAGATCGTTGTTCTTGTCAATAAGTTAACGATAAAACTTTTCTCTAGTTATACAAAAATAACTCGTTGCCGTATAAGCATTTTATTTGTTGTGACCCAAGTAAGATTTGAGAATGCTTTTCAAATAAATATTAACGAGTATGGTTCTTCGAGCCAGATATAACAACAACATAAAAGCAAAAGTTTTACTGTCTAGAAAAATTCTGCAAACTGTTCACTAACAATAATAATTGTTAAAAGCAGATAAATTACGAACTGAAATATATTGTGCCTATTAAAACGTATTTTCTTTGCAACAAACAATACTAAGGAATATTTTATTAGCAAATTTACTCTAAATCAAGAGCGTAAACAAATACTTAAATGTAAATTTCAATACGCCGCTTATCATCTCATGCTCAAAACATGACACACGCTCCAAATCCCACAAACACGATGACCATTGACCCAACCAATATCTCGTTTTTCCAGCTGATGGCATCTTATCTAAAATCTTACACGAGCGCTCGTCGTCATGATTTTGAATAAAATAAAATGTAAACAAGAATACATCCGTTGAACAACTACCTACCTTACCCAATGCAGCATGCACAGGTCTTGTCACTTGCTTGAAAAACATTCCCAAGTTAACTACAAACCCGAGAGTAGCTACATTGACATATTCAACCTTGCTGATGAGATAGTCTATTATAAAAACAGCGACATAAAATCCACAGATGTCTTCCAGATTTTTTTTCCTTTCCGCATTTATTTGTGAAGTGAGATAAGACAGCCTACTCACCCCAAGTGATTTCCTTTCTCTTAAAAATCGTGTCTTTAGCTCAAAGCTGTTTCTTTCGATGTATAGAAAGAGCTTTCTTTGCGCCTAGAAATAACTGGGAAGTGACAAGTTGTTGTTGAGTAAGAAGAGCTGCCGAGTGGAGGATCCAAGTTTTGCAGGTTCAGGTTTCAGAGAGGAACAAAAAGAGGAAGAAAACATGGATTATTCTTTATAATTAAATTCAAGGCTTTCTACTGAATAACCGTGATTACCTGAAGTTTTTCATGATGAACCACAGGGGGCTGAAAAAGCACTAATTGCTGGCTATTGAGTCAAAAAAGAACGAAGTCGGCGCTGAGTAAATGTTGGGTAGCTGATGCTGATTTGTGTGTGTACGGAACTAATTGAAATTCTTGAATTAGATCGTTTTTTGCTCTTTTTTTGCAGAACAGGTTGCAAGAAATTTTGTTTGGTAGGAGGAATTTGCAGAAATTCTTTCTTTAATATAATTTGTGTATGTATTTTTGAATTACATTGAGTGATGGTATACTTGTGGACTGCCTATTTCTGTATATTTTTAGATTTTATGATTTTAATTAAAACAATAAAATTACGGTTGTTCTCAAGTTATATTAAAATTGTTGGTCCTTCGAGCCGGATATAATTCGATCTCGAAATGCACTTTGCCATAACAATTTCCACAATTACTATTTCTAAGGAGCTGTTTCTTTTTTACGAGTATTATGAGATGGTATATTGCAAACTATGAGATTGATAGAAAACAGAGAAGGATATTCATGAAAGGATATTGTAATGAATTCAAGCATAACATATCAAGCATCGAAGACGCACCACTTTCTGGAGCTTCGGGAAGAACTGTCGCTTTTGATAACACATTTCGAGATATTCCACCTGATTCACGACTGTCAATATGGCTTCCGATCCAAACGTTCAACTGAAAATCTGATGATGTTCTTTATCGAACGTTGACATCACTGTGTCCATAGTTTTGGCGAGTTAGTGGTAATTACGTTTGAAAGCCTTCGAGAGGATACGACACTTCGATCTTTTAGCGAAACTCCCAGCATTTCCTTCTATTCGTACTTGGATTGAAAGTTTCTTTTTTGATCGCTCCGTCTTGGTTGCTATCTTTAAGGCTTTTAATATCAAAGCCGGTGTGCCGTACGAGTCGGTATTGTCCCCTACTCTCTTTCTGCCTTTCAGGACGATACCCTTGATTTTGCATACATGCTTGAATCAGTTGTTGACTCCTGCGGTAATGTCACTGATAATAAACGAGCACGCACGATTGGATCACTCAACGAAATTACGCAACGCATCGAATCATCTTCGCGCTTCCGTCCTCGAGACAAGTTCGCTCGACCTTCTAATCCCTTTTTCCACATCCCCCTTTTGCTTTCTACGAAAGCTGTCCATAGCATCACATTGTATCCCCTAAGCTTAGGATATACCGTAAAAAAATCCAATAACGATATTCGACAGGAATCTAGAATTTAGAATGAGGTTCAGATATTATCATTTTTGTATTGAAATCGAAAACGATTAAGTGATTTTTTAAGCAAACTTTTTTAGTGTTAACACGTTGGACGCCGCGTGAATAATATACGATTCATGCAAGCTTTTGGTCAGATAATTTCATGGAAAAGTTTATTAGAATTGAAAGACTCTCAATAAATAAGGCTCGACGTTCAACGTGTAAAACTGTGTTGTAATTAGTGAAAATGGAAATTGTTTTCAGATAATCAATAATAGAATAATAATTATAGATTGAGTTGCGAGTATTCAGTACAGTAATTATCGGAGGTTGTTTGTGTTGTCGGAAAAAAGTAATTATACATATTTAGTGGCATTGTTAATAAAAGACGAGATAATAGAAATCTGTTTTGTAATTAATTTCCGGGGCCGGGTGCGCGCTCGCCTATACTAGTAGTTATAAAAAAAAGGCATTTAAGCCACAATTTCCGGATAGAGAACACCAGGATGCCTACAGTTGTCTTACAGAATGACTACGACACGTGGAAAGACATTTGGAAAGGATTTTTGAAGATTCAGAGGTCGGAGATTGGACAGAGTGCGCTAAGCATAGCGGATTCTGTAAGAACAAGGGAGTTAGGGCAGATAAAATCCATCATTGGTTAACATAAATAATGATAATAAGTTTACAACTAGCTTGGTGAAACATTCGCGGTCATAGCTTTAATTTCTAGCTTACGCGAGAGCTTGTGATTTCTCCTGTGAGTTTTTTCTGCATCGATTTTAATGATTCCAACACTAATCGAAAACTTATCAACTGAATATGGAACATCAGCAATATGGCGCATGGAAGTCGTCCTTTCTTTGCTTATTCGGCAATATTCCCTACCTGCGTTTTCTATTATACTTTCCCTTTCGCCAAGGTCTCCCCTGAGACACCATTAAAAAAAGTATCCATTTTTGCGTTGAATTGTCACCTGTGATGAAAAATGAGTCTTTTTGATAACTGAAGAAGAGTGAGCCGTGGCTGGATGCTGATCATACTCCTGCGTAGGTACCGAAAGGGCCTATGCATCTACAAAAGGTCATGGTGACTGTATAATAGATCAGTGGGCCTATTGTAGATATTCCTTTCTCCTACTTGGACAAACAATTACCGCTAAGTTCTACTGTACAACAATTAAAATAATGCACCATAAATTGCGGCAAAAACCGTTAGCTTTGATCAGTAGACATGGGTCTATCTTGTTGCACGATAATCCACGGTCACATGTCGCACAAACGACAATGCAGCAGATTATCACCTCTTCCGTAGCTTAGAGCATTACCTCAGGCAGAAATGATTCTGCAATGAGGCAGCGGTAAAATCTGCCTTCGAGGACTTCATCAACAGCAAAAGCTCAGATTTTTACACAAGAGAGATCAGATAACCCGTTGGAGACAAACCATCCAAATCAAATGGAAATGATTTCGATTAATAACTTCCATTTGATTTGCTGGTCCGACATCTTCTTTTAACGTCTCAAAATCGGATATTTCATATGAAACAATCTAATGGTAAGTTGAAAAATGTTTTCCTGAAAAGAAAGCTACTTTTATTCTCAGCCGCTTGTAGTTCCATCGTATTTACAACTTTTTACAAACTGCAGGAGTGAAGTCAATGATGTGAGAGATGAGGGATGAAAGCGATAATGGCAACACTACCAGGCTAAGTGCTCGATACTTGCCTCTTGGATGACTTTGTTCCCGACGTTTCTCACAAGAAAAATTCTGCTATCTTCCGGATGAACAAGATGCTGGGGGCGCGGGCGAGATACACACTTGTAAAAGGACTTTCCTCTCTGGATCCGAGTCTCATGCGTATGCTATTCCATCCCCTGGGCTGCTGATGCTGATGCTGATTTTTACACAGTTCCACTCGAGGAAGAGAAAACGGGTAAACACACACGCCTGGCCGACTGTAACAACAAGTCGCGACCACCACACGAACACAAATCACCAGAGGTATAGAAGACTGGGTCGGGAATAGGGAAGTCCGATTTTTTTCTATTTCCTTTGATTTTGCAAAAAAAAAACGAATTTTCAAAGCTGTAAAGGGGTGGTATTGTCCTCAGTTTCAGACACACATTCGGCTTCTACCCGGGGCGCCTGAGAATTCGATCGCTCAGTCGCCTGTCTCCAGACTGCACAGTCAAGTCGGATCAGAGACTATTTGGAGCCCGACGAGAACTCGCCACTAAAAGCAGAACAACAACTCACAAGCACTATCACTGGACAAATTTACCGAAATTCACCTTTTGGAGCACTGCACGCAGCACTGAACAAGAAGTCTCTGTCACTAAGCGCAAAAACAGCAAAAAGCGCCAAGTTCACTGGCGAAAGACAGGAACCCAGCAATCACCTGACGGATGGCTTCACCACACCTGTCAAATGCACTTGGGGCGCTATAGTCGGCATATAACTCCTTCAGACGCAATTATACCACTCAATTCCGGTTGACCTCGGGTTTTTAGGCTCTTTTTTGTGACTATTGAAATGTTTTAATCAGCCCGAAACGCGAACATCACCACGCCACGAGATACAGACCCACTTTGTCTCTGGTCGGACTGAATTTGATGAAAACATCTCACGACCGACTGAAAAGCTAGGCGGGCCTGCGATGGCTGAGTTTAAGAGAAAAAGCTCCCGCTCTTTTAGGTGTGTGGGGAAGCGTCTCCTCTTGGTAGGTTGCCAGCCAGTAAACACCGCACCTTTTTGCCGGATACATTTCGGTTAGAAAGTTTTCAGTGAGGCGGAATGGAATTTCGTTACTGAAAACGGCACCCAAAATGGCAAAATTTCGAGATAATTGTGATAAATTGAGAGAACCTTTGAAATCTTTTACTTTCTGGCACATTGCACGGTTTTAATGGACTGAGGTAGATCGATGCTGTACAGGCAGGTAAGAACTGTAGCCGCAGCTCTGTAAACCAGGAGCAACGCTGAGCATGCCCATAACCCAGCTACATCAATTGACAGTTCGCAGAGCTCTTGTCTGTTTTCCCCGCAGCAATAAGTATAAAAATTTCACAACAAACAGAATTTAGTGTACGATGGGGTTGGAGCTCCAGTTTTACTTCGATTTGGGCGAAAATTTTAAGTGGTAACGTGCAGAAATGCTGCCGGATCCAATTCTATTTTCATTTGCGCTCGTGACATTTGGAGCTATTTTATTTGTGGTCATTTACTATGTAATATTTGTCTTTTTTTTGCTACTATTTCCTGCAACACTATAGTTCTTCCAGATATTAACACTAGCAGACTTAGAATGTGATTACCTCAACGCACAAGAGTGTTGTAACCGACTCAATTTCTGGGTTCTACCAAAGTTTATCTCACATGCGATCCTATGTTTATTCATACTTCTGGGTGGACACTGGATACTCTTCCTCTTGAATCTTCCGATGATTGTTTGGTTGGCGTATGAGTTGTATCGATTGCCACCGGGAAATCTAGGAGTCTATGATCCTATTGAGATTCACAATCGCGGACTGATTAAGGTCCATCTCAGGAATTGCATGATATACATGGGCTACTATTTGGTCATGTTCTTCATATACCTCTATTGGTATTAATTGAGGTCTTCAACAAGCGATATATTTTGCTTAAATTCTTTCATTTCAGCATGATTTCATCACTCCTGAAAGGAGATCCTATCAGGCGTCATGAAAACGATGAGATTGTTCACGAATTTTAGTCTTTAATTACAGATTTTTAAGAAAAAGTGTTCTCGAATAAATATTTATTTGATTTTAGTTAATTATCGGTCTCTACAATCAGTCCTAGTGTTTCCCGTAAATATTATGAGCTACCCACGACTCTGGAAATGTATCCTGGACAGGATGGTTTGCTAGAGAAAATACTTTTAGGATGAAATACACTACCAGGGGTCATTGGCATCTTCAAACCTTACATTTTTTCAATTTTTACTTACAAGTCTGCTGGGAGAGATGGCATTTTCCCGGTTTTACTGCAACAAGGCATAGGCAAACTGCTTCCGTTTCTAATCTAAATCTTCAGAGCAAACTACCCTTTAGGTTGTATAATTTGGAAAGACATCAGGGTAGTCTTTATACCCAAGATGAGGAAAAGGTCTCACCTCATTTTTCCTTAAAAGGTTGCCAAGTATGCAGCCTTAGAAGTACCACTGGACCGTTTACCACTTCACCTGCAAGCAAAAAGGGAAGTTCTGACCAGTTCTATTAGGTTGCAAAGAAATAGATCATTTAAATTACGAGACTTAGTTGATCACCTTAACAGCACCTTAGGTAAATCTGGATCCAATCACCACAACATCCGATATACTTACAACTAATCTAGACTTTGAACAACTCCTCGTCGTAGTACTTGGAGACCACCAACAATGGCGTTCTAGCGAATCATTCCTCCCACAAAACTCAATAATATGCTATATATATGGGTCTAAGACTGAAAATGGAGTTGAGTTTAAAAAGGCAGAGCTTCGCATTATCGTAGGGCGCTTCTTTGATTATTACCCTTTAAGGTATCACTCAAAAACAAATGTACAACACCGAAACGGAAATTTTTCTCTTCTGCTCAAAAGCACTCGAAATGTTTAAGCAACTGAAAATAGTTGACCAACTATTGGGAAAAAATTCTTTCCTCGTCAATGCCAGCAAAATCTTAGACGGAGATCGATCCCTTAGGACCGCGATGAATGCTAGGCTGAACAACTTATATACCCCTTATTCTAATCATTAATGATCAATGATCGCCTATACAAATCTTTGAAGGTTGTAGGAAACTCTTATGATAATGTATTTAAAAGTGCCGTTACTTGTGCCTGAATCGCTCTTACATCTTCAAACTGGATCGACAGAAAGAAAAAAGCCGACAGTTTTTAGCTTCTTGTCTTGTCCTCTTTGTTTGATGGTCTAAGAACTTTAGTCCCATTCGTAGCATTCTCTCCATACGTTTTTTTTCAAGTCCTCAAACATTTTCGAAGCGCCTTTATCGAGTAAAATATAAAACTAAATTTCTGCACGCTGCTCCAAAATTGTAAATCATTGACAATGTAAGAATATCACTAAGGGAAGTTTACACTAAGTAGTACCTACCTCGATTTGAAAATACCGCTACTCTTCCTTTTTTCCCGAGCCAGTCTGGTTATTTTTTCAATGGGCCCTCCACACAGATCAATCCAAATCTGGAAAAGAGTTACATTGATTTAAGACGACATAAGATACTGATTGCTACCTTTTATAATAATCGTTCATAACCTTTCCCTTTATGTAATTTTCCATGTTTAATTTATCGAACCATCTAAAATTAAAATAAAACGTTTAAATTGTGTTTTAATCAAACTATAACTCCTTGAATTTTACTTACATTTAGAAAATTGTACGTTCACGAACACTTAAATGCAGTCATAAAGTTTTACAATTAAAATCTTACGTTTTGACTTGAAATCATAATCTAACCGCCACAATTAGCATAAAAGTTTTCGTGAGAGAATTGCTTAGTAAAATGCATTTGTCCGGAGAGAGCTTTTAAATCCGGTTCCCAGAGATCCACGTGGCGTTTAACGTGTTAATAATAGAAATCCAGTTTGTGGTATGTGTAGAAGCCAAGCTACAACCGCACTGCAGACAAGGAAACACAACAGAACAAAAGTTTCACGAGTAGGAAAGCCTTACAAGGTCGAGAAAATAAAAACATTTGTTGCACTGTATGTATTTGAGTAAGCTAAACTGAAAACTTTCCTGTTGATGCCAATCTTGGCATCTTCACATGTCACTTTCTAATCTGAAAATAACATTTAAGTAGAGATTTTTACCGAATGGCTTCGCAAGTACAATTCTCGGTAGCAGAATTGCTGCGGTTATGGTTAGACCAAAATAAATCAACAATTAAATCTGCAGAGTTACACCTTAACTCCTTAACCAACTCGAACAAATAATTTGAAAAATGATTATTATGACAGCTCACAACGCTTATAATAAAATTTTTATTGTATAACGAACCTTAACAACGTGAAATATCTAAAAAAAAACTCGGAACACAATAAACAAAGACATAGATCTAAAAAAAAACAAATTAGCCCTATTCCTATCTGAATTGATGCAAGAAATGTATTGTGCTTTTAACTGGGACTGATATCACCTAGCTTGACATTTAAACCTCTAAAATGGTCTTTTTAACATAAAAACAGATTTTGTTTCCTTACGAATTGCATGATCATAAGGCCTACTGTTATCTAACTATCTAATTTGGGCACGATTACCTTACAAATCTAACAAGACTGGTTTTGTTTCTTTGGCACACTTAAGCATCGAATGGATTAGCTTTACGAAACCGGTGTCTTTTGGTTTCTCAAGACCGCGCAACAGGCGATTTTTCATTACTGCAACAAATTCTCTGTTACTAAGCTGTCCATCCACTAGAAGAGAAAGACTGCATTATTTGAGCTCCTATAATAATTATTAAATATAATTAATTACTTACTGTTTTCATCAAAAATAGTAAAAACCACATCAATCACATGATCAGATAAATCAACGTGAGCCACTGTTTTTGCTACATGCTTTAAAGTCGCTTGATCAATAGATGCTCCGGCTATGTGATAGAAAGTTAAAGCTGTGTCCACATCATTAATATTATTCAAAAAATGGAAAAAGTCCAGATAATCATTTTTTGAAATCCCTTTTCCATGATCCCGAAATTTCCTTTTAACTCTCTTCAATTTTTTCAGTTTCTTCTTCTGAGGATATCCGGCATACGCAAGCAATAATTCTGCAAAATCTGCTTCACTTATATGACCGTCTTCATCCGGTTTCTTTCTCTGAAACTCTAAAGTTAAAATTTCTCTTTGCAGCTGATGTTGAAAATCTAGGAATTTTTCAATTGTTAATTTTTTATCCAATTTCGGTCCAAAAAAGTAATGAGTTAGAGCTGAATTTACGCCCTATTTTAGATTAAAATTGGCCATAGACTGGGTGTGTCTGAAATGTAAAATGAAACAGAATACCTTGAAAGTATTTCCAGTGTTGGCATGGTCTCGATGTCTACTGCCGATACTAGTTTGTTGTCGAACCAATGTGGCAACCTTTTCAAATTCTTCACAGTCAACGTCCCCGTCTCCGTTTAAGTCAAACATTCGAAAGGCAATTTCGAAATGTCTTCGTGATGCTGAAATAAAAATATTTGAATTAGTATGTGCAGAGAAGACTGGGCTTTTTATTCTTAATCACATAACTTCTTCATTAGTATTCCTTTAATTTGAAATAAAAGACAATCCGCAAAGAGAGAGATTTAATATTTTTACTAAAACCAAATTTAAAAAAAAACTTCCACTGATCCTACTGCATGGCAATGTACGATCATGCAACACCTTGATGGATCTTGTCCCGATTACATCAATATGGCTCCACAAAGGACCCTTTTAAGCCACCTTTTAGGACAAGCAAAACATATTGGGAAGGTACTCTGCTCCTCCTACTCACAGGGGCAAAATAAAAAACAGGCCTTAGTCAGAAAGTGAAATAATTGGATTCACTTTAGTTCTGTTTATTACTGAGGAGGATCACAATGAAACAATAGCTTCTACAGGCTTTGCGAGGTGAATATAATACATTCATGTTCCCGCATTTTGATTATAGTTCCGGTATTTTATTCTACGCAACTGAAGGTGTAAAGTTACGGCAATTCACACAAGTTTAAATCCGATCAACATTTGAGTTCGATAAAATTTAAATCCGATCAAAATTTGAATCCACTCAGGTTTGAGTCCGCTAAAGTTTAAATGTAGAGAGTATGAGCGGAATCAAAACAGGACGGATTCAAAACTTGAGAGGATTAAAATTTTGATCAGATTCGAATTATTTGCTCGAACAAAAATGTTAATTGGATTCAAATTTTAAATGACTCGAATCTTAAGCGAGCTCATTTCTGAATGGCCTCAAATAATTTGAGTCGATTGATGAATTGATTTTTACTTTTGAGCCCGCTCATTGACAATCCCGGCGCAGATCCTTAAATCTAGGTTTTGTCTTACAGAATCTCGTGGTAATAATCCACCTGATATAAAAAAATAGCAGTAAAGCTGGATAACTGGTCACAATATGGAATTCCATCTTATGAAAATTGTAATACCCATTCATGATCAACTTCAAATTTGGAACTACTTGACTTCTCTTATTTCTCTTTTACGCTTTCTCACTAAAGAACATTTCTTAAAATATAGCTTCAAAGCTATGCTGTGTCTTACACTCTGTCTAATTATTTTTAGAAGGAGAACACGAGAACATTCATAAAAAATACTATACTACCTGATCAAAAGTAAAAAAGTATGAATTTACAGATTACGGTTTACTTTATTAACACTAAACCTATCAAGCCTGACCGGTGACCTCTCTTCAATTGCATTATTCAGCGTATTATTTCTATCTCAGTTGTAAGCATCTCGGTAGGTTTAGTGCTAAAAAGAGAAGGAATGACATATTTTCAGGCCTCCTGCATACTATTCAGAGTCCAATTCGCACTCAGCATAATAAGAGTAATTCTTGTAAACCAGAAATACTTTCTCTCGCTGTAAACCATTTCTTATGCAAAGCCGCTATACTTTCCTTTCCCGTGTAATATTTCAGAAATTGAAATATTCGCCAGGAGATTTCTATTCACGTTCCTGATCTTATCCAAAGAAATAATTTCTAGTTTTTACAATTTCCCATAAAATATGTCAAGCTACCTCAACTGAAAGTAAAGCATTCAAGCAATATAATTCAAAACTACCCTAATGACTGCACTTATGTATGCCTTCCGGAAAAATTCCGAGTCATGTTATCCTTTTTTAAAAGGAAAAAAAAAGAAGATCTCTCAAGAAAAATCTCCGCACACAAAGGACTAAGGCTTTTCAATAACGTTTAAAAGGACATTACAAAAGCGATTTATCTTAGAAATTAATGAGAGCTTGTAAACAGAGAGATACGTGCACAGCAAGAGGTCATTAGAAAACAAAAGCCCTCTAAAACCTCCTCATGCATTTCCCTAAGGAGCACAAAGTCAAAGCACATACATGGCATGGTATCAAAGCTTTTCAGCACGCAGGTCAAATCGATTTTCTGCTCTCTGGAAAAGCACATACAGAGGGTGGTCTCAGCAATTTGCAATCGGGCAT
>QYTT01086647.1:20957-48810 GCA_006980735.1 Dasypogon diadema
ATTCGCATAATTATTAATAAGCTTTCTCATGTGACATGTGGTTTTTCGAGCAATTCTCTCTGAAAAATCTCATATCAACCACCGGTGGCTCGAGCCGGATTGAACTCGTTAAAGCGTCAGCATCGACATCACATTTTTTTTACTGTTTGGAAATGTTCTGAAAGTTGAAATTCTAAAATTTTTTCCGAATCTGAGAAATTATTTAAGGAAAAAGAGAAGCTCGAAACAAAGAACATCATGGATTTCCCCAACTACAAACTAAACACAATCTTCTTTGATAAAGGTTTTGTTTGGTATCAACTTTTGGCGGTGAATTTTTGTCCAACCAGTCTCTTTTACGTTTCATATTGCCGTATACGATTCAGTTTTCATCCCAAAGTTTCCAGAACCACGTTTTTGAAATTAATTTCGACATGAATCAACACTGAACGTGAACGCAACGTAAATATCGTTTATTTCTTTCCTAGCTTTAGAGGCATTTACTTATGTTTTCAATAAAACGGTAAAACGCGGCACAATTTAAACTGAACTCCAACTTCTCTGTCCCTTTTTTGCAGAGTTGTATGTTTTTAATTGCAATTACAATACAAGTCCAAATACAATTCCACAGAGCTACAATTTAATTACAATTACTTGGAATTATAGTTGAAAATTTGTAATTACAATTCAAACAGCATGCTAAACAAAGGAATGGCAAAAAAAATACGCTTAGTACTACTTAGTAATGCTCCATCTGATAGAGAATATTACTTTCTCTTTTTTCCTTGTACTGTAAGCATTTTTCTGTTTAGATAATGTGTGCCCACAAAACAGAAAACCCAGCCTTTCATTCTTAAGTTTGGTACCATAAGTAGAAAGTATGGAAAATATGGATCCAAACTGCGATAGGATAAAGAGCATGACAATTTTAAAGAATCGTACTAAGAATTGGAGGAAATGATTTTTGAGCCAGAATTGAAAAACTCTATTAGAAAAATTGGAAGTGTTTGGAATTGTCAACTACAATTACAATTATTTGGAATTATAATTGAAAAACAGCAATTACAATTCTGAGATATTGTATTTGTAATTAATCACAAAAATATTTAAATATCATACAGCTCTGCTATTTTGTAAAACGATAACAAATACTAAGCCCAGAAAAGAAATAGAGAACAGGGTAAGGGAATCAGATATAGGTTTACTTACCAGTCCCCCTAATACTTAGTAAGACTAACAGATGAATTTATATACTGTTTTCCATCGATAATAAATACTATCATCCAGAGGCTGCTTGACCTAATTTCAGTTTACTTTAATACTTTTAATTCTACCTCTCTTTAGAAGCCTTCCTATGTTCATTTCTTAACTACCTTAACTGCTTAAAAAGGTTTTTTAGAGTTCAAAATTGACTTTAGTCCTCTCTTTAAGCAACAAAACTTGCCAGTATGTGCATTCTTTTGGCATTAATGCCTTCTTTCCATAAAATGGCTTTCATCTCAGAGGACAGATTCCTCAGCTTTAAGAATAAAAAATCAAATCCTACCTAAAAGAATGATTTTATACTTTATTTCCGAAATGAATTATAGTAGTTTCTATAGATAAATTTTTAATCTAATTTCTATCAAAAATTTCTTTTTTAATCAATTCTTAATTAAAGCTCAAACAAAAGGTCTTGGTTAAAAGAGCCCGAGTACCAAAGAAGAATAATAAACCAACGGAGCAGAGTGTTCCAAAGCCAACAACAAAATTTTATTCCACCCTAAACCCAGTGTATGAATATTCCGAAGAATTGCATAGTGCTACAGAAAGGGATCTACAGGCGAGAAAAGCTCACCTAGTGGATGTCTGCACGAAGGCGAATATAATCGGGGCGTACCCACCGAACGCTTGGGAATTTTTTATATCTCCAGGGCATAATTTAGTGTGGTGCAATGTGTTCAAAGCAGCCAGCAGTACATGGATGTATTACTTTAACATTTTAGGTAAAAAAAAACTATATAAAGATCAAGAATAATTACAATTTTCATTCTAAACACATTTATCATGGCTTTCCACAGGTGGATATGATATAAAATATCTTCAAAGGACAAACATGTCACCAATTGAATTAGCCAGAAAACGTTTTCCTCGCCCAAAATTACACGAGCTTATTGAAGCCTTGCCTACATCAATATCATTTTTGACTGTACGTGAACCATTTGAAAGGCTGATATCAGCGTTTAGGGATAAATTGGAGGGTTGTCGTAACAAATACTACAAAGTTTTAGGAAAACAAATAATTAGAACCTTTAGGAAAGATGCTCAGAATAAGCGACATAATACTGGACCAACATTTAGAGAGTTTCTTCTATTTTTGATAAAAAGTTATAAGAATGGAAAGCAATTCGATGAGCATTGGACACCAATTTACAATTTTTGCACACCATGCAGTATTAATTACACAATAGTTGCTAAAGTTGAAACATTTCAACGTGATTCTGAGTATATTATAAGGCAAGCCGGATTAGAACCACTTTTATTGGGTAAATTACCAAAGAATATTATGAAAAAAATTTCAAATCAATCTGCACACAGTTCTGGAAGTCTTATAAGGAAGTGAGTATTTCTGAAAATTTTGATGTCAATATATGATTTTAATAGCTATTTTTAAGAACTATAGTAAAATTATAATCGATTATTCACAAATTTTCATAGTTAATGTTTTCTTTTTCAGATATTTCACTCAAATAGATCGCACTTTATTAGATGAGATTTTGAAAATTTACCGTTTAGACTTTGAACTTTTTGGATACAATGTTACAAAATATTATGATATTGTACAACCTCCACCGCCAGTAACAGTGTCTACATTCACTAGTCCAACATCTTCCACCACTTTAAATACGGAGAGATTGAGATAAGTGATTAAAAAAAATACAAAATTTGAAAATTTAGATATAAAAGAGAAAGAATTTAAAGGTTTCATCTACTTTCAAAGTAGAAAATCTGTCGATTTAGAATAATAAAAAAAATGGAAAAAATTTTGAAAATTAATAAAAGGGATGGAGATTTTCCAAATTTGTATCACATGAATTAAATATAAGCATAAAGACTTGAATACTAATTTTAGGGAATCTGTTAAAAAAAATTTATGTTTTGTTTTTAGTTCTATTTACTGTTAAAATCGAAAAAATGTGAAATTTAGAAAAGCAAATATTCTGTACTAGGGCCATTCCACGGCAAAACCGGACTGCTATTAAACATTTATGTTTTTTTCTTCTTACAGGAAAATATATCAGTAAAAGTGTCTTAATTGAATGACTATGACTATAAACTTTAACTTGATAAAGGCTTACAAAAAGGATAGCACAAAATGTGTGCTTGGCGTGGATTGACCCACTACTTTAAAAAAAAAAATTTTCTAAATATTTTTAAATTACATCCAATTTCTGTAACAAGTTTAAAATCAATAAAATGTGATGATGAGACTTAAAAAAAACAGCGATTATCTTCAAATTTTGTTTAAATATCATTCCAAAAAGTGCCAAATTAATCTCATTCGATTTACAAAATTTCTCAATATTTAAATTCATGTGAAACATATTGATCGCAAGAATGTACCTACATAATTTAGCTAGCCTCTATTCGAAGTAACACTTTTGTCGTGCTTTCACACCACAATTGAAATTTTCTTTTTGCACAAAAATAGTGTAGTTAAATAAAAATATGTTGTTTGTCTTCAGAAAGAAAAATATTGTGATTAAATAATGATAAATAATCTAATAAATACATACAAAAAAAAACAATTACAATTTTTGATAAATATTAAATTTCGATGTGAGTACTTGCGACAGTGTGAACAAATTAATTAACAAATCTTTGTACATAGCTATATCTGTGAAAATACGTGTCTATATTTTAAACAAATTTTACAGTATATTTTCATGACAATCTATTTGATGGAGGAAATTTAACGAATATATTTGTAAAAAATATTGACCTAATTGGGTCGTTTTTATTGTAATCTTTCTATTGTACTTATATTAGTCCAATGTATATGTACATAAATCAATGTCTTATTCTAATTAAATTTCACTATTTAAAATTTCCAACGATCTTTTTGTGAATACCTTAACTCCTACTTGCAAACAGAATTAGACTTGCCGAACAAATACATACACGATCGTAAGCTATTGGGTATATAATGCATTTGCATGTAAATGCTTGGAAAGTGCAATTTTTTGAGCAATTGATATAAGAAAAAGAAAAGATTAGGACCTTCGCCTCTATTTCTCTGCATTTCAAGTAAGCGCCTGTAAAAATGATCAGGTTGCCAAACTCTACAAATATTTTTCTATCGATTTTAAACGTTTTAGTTCTAGTCTACAGTTTAGATAATCAGACGCATCGCCTGTTCTCTCTATAGTCCGCAACTAGTCCAACGGGTTGTTTGGAATTACAATATTTACGGGTGAACCTGGAGAGCATTGAGATTTACTGTCGTGGAAATGTACATTTTAAGATAGCTGCTTTAGCCACTATGCACCTGTTTTGAAACTGCAATTCCGTATTTGCTGATGTTGTTTAGAATATTTCTCTATCACGCGTTGGAAAAATCGAATTCCGAGTGAGCAATCACTTAGATAACAAAATTTCGAGGAAAGCCAGAGAGACTGGAAATGTAGAAAATCCCGAATGTTAAAGACAGCCTTCGTGCGTACGCGTAGCAAGTCTCAAAATGTGCGTAAAATTGCAAGCTCTAAAGAAAAGAAGATCTTACTGATTCGATGGAGCTCGTCCCACTTGATCAGAATTTGCGGTTCGAGAGATTTCGTACACGACGACGACCCGGAAAACTTTCCATTTAACCTCTTGTGTACTTTTCTTGCAACACATATGATGCGATATCGCACTGAATACAAAAAAAAAGTTTAAACCTTGTATCCTATTAGTATTTCTTTTGGCACAGGAACGTAGTTTATATTTTTCAGCTGTGCTCGTTTCTTTTTTATCTACTTGACGATGATTTACAACGAATATTTTTCTTCTATTGCAATATTTCTACACCAAGTATTTATTGCCGAATTATTTGAACCTTTCTGAATTGTCACTATTTTACTTCAGGTTAATTCCACTTCAAACCAAACATTGGCAGCTAAACCCAAAAACTAACCAATCTAGATACAATAGTTACAGAATGTTTCCAACAAAGGTATTTTTCTGATTTTTTATCTAGTCCATTCAGCACAAGAATAAACGCATGCTAGTGACTGTATTTATTCGTATCAAGCAACCCTACAACTCTTAGGAAATATTCTTCTAAAAAGATCTTTATTATATATATATTTAAATTTGGCAGCATTTGTTATGAGTTTGGCTTTGGTGTCCCTTCAAACGAATCTCATGCTATAGGCTTAGGCAGTCCTAGGATTGCACGAAGGCGTGAGAAGATATTTCAGATTCCATGCTTAGCCCTAATGAGAGGCTAGCGGACCCTAACTCCCAAGAGAATACAACATGGACCTCGCTCTAATGAGAGATGAGAATCGATTGCAGAAACCCTGTGGAAGTTGCTCAGATGAGTCCCAAGACCAACTTGGGCTGGCTCAGTATAGAACATGAATCGCAACTATGGCTCTAGATGTGACCAGCCCAAAAGACACCAAAACCCAACTCATTACACATTTTCTTAATATATTTAAAATTAAAATTTCCCTTAAATACTTAGAATAAAAGCAATCTTTAGCTTTTTACTTACTTGATAAAACAGTTAGCAAAAAGATGTAGTCGGAGAATGTAATCAAACCATACGAGCCTAACTTATAGAAAATGCTATCCTTATCCAAATTGAGATCCAATCGTTCTGTTACTGTCTGTGAAAATGAAAATGAAGGCGTGTTAGAAATACATAAGATAAACTTAACTAATTATAGTTGATGTGTTATAATATATGAAAAATGGGAATTAACGAGAAAAATATAAAGATCTGATAACTCAAAGTTTGGGTACTGAACAAATTTCGCATAACTGAAAACATATGTTGAAAATTTTAATAATAACAAACATTAAATTTATTATATTTATGTGTGTTCTGCTAGTACAAGTACTTTAACGTGATTATCGTGTAGTCTTTCTTCCACGTGATATTTTACTTTTAGGAATGTTTTTATAGGAAAAACTTAATACAAAAAAGCCAATAACTTCTCCACTAGAAACCTCAAACACATTTTTTAAATAATAACAATAATTAGCCAATAATAAAAGCCAGACATAATCAAAATAACAGAGTTCAATACCCAAAAATAAAAGTTCAAAATATTTTACAGTGCCGGGACAGACTTTCTTTTTTAAATTTGAAAGCACGAATAAAATTGTACAGAGATGAATTGCAAACATGGATATAAATCATGCAAAAAGATCCCTATCTATTATTGCATTCTAAAGTAAAAATGAAATTCAAGCTAAAAGTACGGGGAAGTGATTATAAAAAAAGGGGAATCATTAAATACCTCTCCCACAATCTGAAAAGATAGAAAATTTTAAAAGAAGGGAGCAGTGTTAGAAAAGACAATGACATAAGAAAGATAAATTAATTGTGTACTTAAATCGTTTTACTTTTATCAGAAAGTATAATTAGTAGTACAATCATAATTGTATACACTTTCACAGTGAAAATACAGCCAAAGAAAAATTAACTAAAGAAAAATTTCAAACAAAAAAATTACCTTTGGATCGTATCTTCGGTATTGATCTAGTCCAAGACCTGTAAATATTAAAAATATGAGTTCTTTGTCTGTTATTGATTATGTGAAAAAAGTCTCTAAGGTCTAATTAAATTTAACATGGTTAGTACCCTCAGGCTGTTTCATTCCAGGTGTCATGCTTGTTAGAAAATCAACAGGTGTCATAAAAACTTCATAATGATCGGCTGTGGTGGGGACTTGAATTGTTGCGAAATATCGAAATACTTTATCAGGGGTTGAATATTGCCTTATGCGATTTTCATATTCGATAATCTGTTAAAAGTTAAAGAAAATATAGCCAGAAAACCTTTTTTGTACTATAAAGGAATCAACAAATTTGTGTAAAAATCAGCAATATAAAAATACTCACGTTAATATCTTCATCTGCTAGTAAAAACAGAACAGAAAAATGCAAAAGGCAATTAAAAAAAAAGAAAGCGAAAAACTAAACATTGATCGATAAGCCAAAGAAAAATGTTTTTTTGACTAAGCTGGGCTCCCCAAAAATATATTTGACATTAACCGCGTCACGTTTGCAAGTGATACAAATACGCTAGTTTATATTAAAGTCTATTTATATCCAGTTATTGTGTGACAATGTACTACTGGACTTTATGATATCAACAGCGGGTACCACAAGGCTCTGTACTGCCACCTACTCTCGTTCTACTTTCATTGAAAATCTTTTTCTTGTCTTATTTTCTGTCACATTTCCAACTCCGCTATTTAAAATTACTGTTATTATTTTGCTAGGAAAATAAACGAACGGTTGTTCCAGTTGAGCGAGTGTTAATCATAGGAAATGGTTGGTGTAAGCGGAAGAAAGGCGAGACTAGTGGAGCGCGTGTAACAATTGTGAGATGTGGGTGATATAGGCGGGTTTAGGGTGTGCAGTAAGCAGTTTGGAAGAGATAGCCATGGGCAATGTGTATTCGATGTAAGTGAAATTAATAAAGAAGAGAAATCTCTGGCATGATTCCTTGTAATTTAATCCCAACGCGTAATACCAGCGCATAGAGCCATTTTCACCCTTTCGTCATCGTAACAAAACCTAACAGAACAGTGAAGTTTCGATAACTATACGAATGTGATACAGACTACCATGATTTGTCTTTCCTGCCGACTATAGGCCGCAGTTGTTTAAACAGAATATGCACCGATATTTACACCGACCTCGTGGTTAGATGATCACATTTCGGATTACTTGGTTGACAAGCGGGAATATAAGATATATCAAAATAAACGATATAGGCATCATGGTGATTGTGCAGCTGTATGTTTAACATTAATATTTTATCTTCTAGCTCCAAAAGAGATGAACCGGATAACGATATTCAAATTATAAATTTGGCACTTATCAATAGCTGTGTTTTTTTGCACAAGATCCATATAGATCTCAAGATCCGGATTTCGCTTAGACACGTAATTGCAACAACAACAACCCAAAAGATCCCGATCTTTATACAGATCTTGGATCTAGATCTTTAACTATCTGGAAATTAGTACTTACTCTCACATACAGATGCTTGTTTCTAGTCTTAGATGTTGGTACTACTTATTGTCAAATTCAAAGAGTGATCTTAGAAGTTAGCAAAAATGTATAATATAAGATTGTAAGGAATAAAAAACAAGTAAAATTTATACGTTGAAAAAATGCAACTTCACTACCTACAGGATAATAACCTAACGCCTTACAATTAGCAGCTGTTACCTTGACAATGAGTATCGGTACTGCCAACGTATAAAACTAATCTCAATAAGATCCCTATCGTTTTTTTACCTACAGATCTGGATCTTGTAGCAAAAAAACACAGCTAATGTGAATTGCCCAGCACATTTTTGTGCGATTACTTCTTCATTACTGGGCTTAAGAGGAGATTGGAAAATTTAAACCTGACAAAAGTTGCAGGTAATCTCGAATTTTCAGCATGCATTTTTTACCAGTGTGTTCGCAACTATTATTTTATTTAGGCTATCAGAATTTTACCCTCTTTATCCTCCCCTTTTTATCAACAGACACCTAACTTTATTAATAAATTTAAATTGTTAATTTAACTAACTCTATTAGTATTTTACATAATAAGGCCAATAACTTATTATTATTACCCAATGCAGTTGGATTCAAGAATATAATCTTTTGGTTAGTGCGAGACTTTCAATCAACTAAAAAGCGTTTAAGATAATTAAAAATGTTTACCCTCAGGCTGTTTCAGTCCAGGCGTTATAGCTCTCAGAAAATCATCTGGAGTCATATATACCTCAGTTCCCCCACCATGAATAACACGAACAGTTGCAAAATAGCGAAAAATTTTATCTGGCGTTGAATATGCTCTCATTCGGTTTTCATACTCCATAATCTAAACAATAAGCAAAAAACACAAGGAAATAAAATAAAAAAAAGCACTAAATATTGCAAATTAAAGGAAATTTAATAAAAGCAATGAAAATAAAAACAAAATATCGAGATTTTACCACTCGATCGTTTTTTCTTGTTTCATCTTATTCTTTTTAGACACAGTGCGCAGTAAATAGTAAAACTAAATAGAATAAATATAACAACTATATCCAAGAATACAAGAATACAGTTAAAAAAAACTACTTAAAAGATTTCACGGTTCCTACTTAGTAAAGAATTCAAACAAACTTTACCTTCCGGTCGCGAAACCCGATTTTCTCTTTTTTATTTTTCTTCTTTGCCATTTCACTTTCCAGCTGCTGGTCACTTTCGTCGTCAGACTCAGAGTCTGAAATATCAGAAGAGGAATCTTTTTCGGTGTCTTCTCCGCCATTTCCATTTGTTTGTGGAGATAACGCATCTACTGGTGGGAATACAGCTTTCTTAAGTCTAGTTGGAGTAAATAATAAATACATTGTCTTGTCACGTATTATGAGAATATCCTTACTTCTTCCAGTCTAATACACATATTAAGAACACAGTCCCAACGAACAGATGGAGGTATCTAGTGATTCTTGGCGTTTCCTCGGTTTTATGTCCAAAATTCTTAAACCCTCGACGAATTACTCTCCTTTCGCTGACTTCGTTATTATTATGAAATATATTTGTCGAGGCTGTTGATAATAGCGAGGATTGCCTATTTATTCCTTGAAGATTTCTAGCCAAAAGAGCACCACAATGACGAAGGATGGACATTTTGCCTTCACCAGATTCTAACAGAACGACACAAAATTAAATGCCACGTAAAAGTTGGTAATGAAATTCTACTTCACACTTACCGTAATTATCAAGCAATCAGAGAAAATTCCAAGGAAATTGTTAGCAACTCCCTCAGTTCGATTTATCCAATGTCAAAGAACCTTCGACAGCCCAGCTGATTCTGTTTTTAAATAACTTTAGTACGTACGGCAACTTGTCTTCTAGTACAACTCAGAGCAGAGAATTCAAATTGCTACCAGTGAAATAACCAGAACTGTTGATCGTTGTACTATAATGTTTAGTTTTTAGGGATTTTTAGGATGTCATATAGATATAATCCCTGATGCTAATTGCTACCTTTTTATTAGAGATCAGCGGATGCATTTCCTTTGAGATTACCTGGTGCATCTGATTAGGGTTGCCAGCGCTGTGGATTATTTGTTTTGACATTTGCTTTGTTGACAAACAAAATAAAAAATGGATATTTTATTCGACATTAATAAAATGTGCAGAATTTGTTTAAAAAGTGATTCTTTAGGATTAGTGTCTATTTTCAATACTGCGTTTTCTGTTCGGCCCGTAGATATGGTTAAAAAGTTGGATTTATTCAAGGTAAACTGATACTAGGAGAGAAGCAACATTTGCTTTCATCCTCTTGAATCATTAATACATTTCCCTTCAAATGCAAATAACTTTGTTGCAACACTACAAAAACAAGATTAAACCTTAGGTGTAGGATAACGTTTCATTACAGAGACCTAAGCAGGCAAAACAAACCTAAGGACTAAATTCATTCAAACAAGTTAGCGTGTATTTTTTACGATGCAGCAAAAGTTCAGGGTTATAGACTATGCCGGGAAGGAAAGGAAAGAGGGCGACAAGTGTCGGTGCGAACTTTGTTTAAACAAATGTGGCCTATAGTCACCAGCAGAGAAAGCAGAAAATGTTAGTCTGTTCCACATTCGTATAGTTCTGCTCAAAAAGGATTCTCAAAGCATCACTGTCCTGCTAGGTCTTGTCTCAAGAATGAAGTGGTGGAGACAGCTTTATGCATAGATATAGCGTGTAGGGATTGATCTACAATAGATCGGACTGGAGATTTTGTTGGAACAGTGTCCATTAAAGTAGCGATAACACAGCGTTAAAAAAGCAATATTGCGCCGGTGCTCCAGAGAGTCAATTTTATAATAATCGCCACTTCACCTGTGACCTTAAAATAATTTTTTTGACTGCCCAATGCAGTCTGTCCTGCCTCTGCCCAAATGTTTAAATTAAATTCAAGTCTGGGCCTAATATGAGCGCTAAACTGTAACTTGAATTGAACGTAAGAAATAAGAGCTCATTGATGAAGAGTGAAAAAGAGTAGGAGACAATACAGAACCTTGCTGTACCCCGGCATTGATATTGTAAGTGTTAGAGATGACCCCGTCCAAAGTAAAACGGTTGGAGCAGTCAGAAACGAAACTTCCAATCCAAGTACGAAGAGAAGGGTCAAAACTAAATTCTGATAATTTGATTAAAAGCAATGAAACAATTTTATAGAGTGTAGAAAAGCCCTTCCCCTGTTCACGGTTATTATTTTGTGGCTGGAACATAGAAAACGCACTCAGGACACAGCAATAGAACTAATATAACCACAGTAACTAAAATAAAAAATTAGGTAAATAAAGAAAAAATTACCAGAAATATAAATACAATCTAATATACTGTAGATTTAAGGAATACAAGTGAATTGTCTTGAAAATCAGGATTATTCCTTCTTAATTCTAGTGGAAGAAGATTAAAAAAAATTTGAATTGACAATATCTCTTAACAGATTTAAATACAATTGAAAATGTTTGCAGATAGATTTCCAGTAACATACATTGCGACAATAAACATTATAACAGAAATAGTTTAGGAAATAAAAGCAATGAGATCGTTATGGAATAAAATTCTGCAAGGAATTGTATGATTCCTTTGCCAAAAGAATCCCTGAAATGTTTAGTGCTAGTTAAAAAAGTAATTATTTTGTACAGTCATCCATAATCGACACGTTTTAATATAAATATAATATATCATAATTTGGAACAGAGCGAGCATTTGTTTATATAACATTCCCGTTTTCAGATTGACGTAATCGATGGTCTCCCAACTGGTTTATGTCAACCATGCATATGTCGTGTCTTAGATGCATACAACTTAAAACAACAAAGTGAACTTTCTGAAATAAGATTAAAAGAGTATTTAGATGCTGCAACACCAATATCCTACGTAACAAGAGAGATACAGAGTGTAAAAAATAAGTAAATTACTTTTATTTTCCCTATTCTTTGTATTCTTATTTTATAAAAAAATCTAGTTCTTCTTCTGAGGACCCCTTAAGGCAAACTAATAAACAAAAGGATGAAGAAATTTATGAAGCCATGAACGCTGTTTGCGATATATTTGATAAGAATAGTACTGATGATATTGAAGTGAATGACGATGTTCTTCAAGATGTTGTCATTGATGTGAACAATCTTACAAAATCTGAAAATGAAGAACAAAGTGAAGAAGTAGTATATGCAACAATACCCAGTGAAGAGGATTGTAGACAACATAAGAACGAGGAAAACAGTGCAACAAAGAATGATAAATTGAAGGTATGCATATTCTTAAACGCAAATGATAATTAAGAAAATATCACATTTATATATAAAATTTTCAATTTTATCTGAGCCTTCTTCAAAATTAACTCGCTTCGTCACTCTTGTATTAAAATTAGTCGGCACTTTAAAAATCAAATTCACCCTTTTCCAATTTTATATCAACTTTGTTTTACAGTTTAGAGTAGCATCTTCCAAATTAAGTTATTCCTATTCAAATATTCGAAACTAGTTCGCAAAAATTTTAAATTATTGCAATGTGTATTATCGACAACAATGGAAGAAACCATTGCAATAAATCATCTTTTTACTGAAATACAACTAAATACTGCATGGTTAATGGTTTGCCTACTCGACTCCTAATAGAGAACCCCAAAGCATCTACCTGCCACTTATTGGTTATTACTAATTGGACAAAGGTGAAGTAAAATTGGAAAAGGTTGAGTTCCATTGGAAAGGTGAAGATGATTTAATTTAGGAATGGACTGATATCAAAACCTGAAATCAAGCTGTGTTTTTGTCTTTTAGAGCAGAAACAAGAAAATCAACCTCAAAACCCCGGACAAATGTAACGAATGTGGGAAAATATTTTCCTATAGCGGATATCTGGAAACACATATGAGAATGCATACTGGGGAGAAGCCATATAAGTGTGAAGTATAAAAAATTTCACATTTGCACCCATTCTTAATCAATAAGAATACAATTTCTATAGGTGTGCGATAAAAGTTTTACACAACTCGGCAATCTGTCTTTGCACAAACGAGTTCACACAGGAGAGAGACGCTATCAGTGTGAAATCTGTAGTAAATTATTCACGACATCAAGTAATTTGACGGCACATAAAAGAAGTCATTCTGAAGTCAGAAACTTTAAGTGTAAGGAATGCTTCCGCACTTTCAAATCACAAAAGGAATTAAGTAATCATGAAGGTACTCATACGGGAATTAAGGATCATATTTGTGAAATATGTCACAAAGCATTTTATAAGTTGTCATATCTGAATGTCCACATTAGAACGATACACAAAGGAGAAAAGAGATATAAATGTGAGGAGTGCAACAAAGCGTTTTCCAATAGTTCAAATTTAATTTGCCATTACAGGTAATGTATTGCATAATTTCATTTTTTTATATGCAGATAGGGGCAGAGTTCGTTATATTGTCCGCCTTACTGAAAAAATTGTATTTTCGAAACCACTGGGATGTGTCACAGCATAATCTCATGCCAAAAATTGTGGCTTACTTGCAGCATTTTATCAGGTTAAAATTTCCCAATTTCCTCCTCTCTAATTTCACTACGCCTAAGCTGTGCTGAGTGTAACATAGAGTGGTCCCCTGAACTGAGGTAATATCTTAAAAAACAATAGCTGTGTTCGGTTCTGAGTTCTGCTTTGTCTTCGAGGGAAGAAGGGCACTACCCTTAACAGCTTAGGGCAATTTAGAGCAGGAATTCTTACACCTGCAACAAAGCAAGAGCACATTTCGAACTATCAATGAACTTACAAACTTGCTCTGATCTGAGCAGAGGTCTTTTCAGATTTTTTGTTTGCTGTCCTTTTTCACTTGGATCACAGATCTACTCTGCTTGGAGCAGCGTCGCCGTAGTTTCACTGTACTTATCCAATGATTTGCTGTTTGTAAGTAAAGTAAATACAAAAATGTAAAGCAATAATAAAGTTGTTATTATGATGATATGGAAAATGACCTCGGCTTCAATCCACCGTTGGATTTCTGGCAAAAGCAAAATGTTTTAGCCAAAGGGCTCCATCATTTCAATACAAATTGATAATATTAACAAGTATTCGCACAAAACCCATAAAGTAATAATGTCGAACTGATCCATAAAATTTGCATAAAAAACTCCACTATACTGTTATTAGACACAAATCGTATTTTCTGAATGTTATAAGTTAACTATTCTCTTCAATTCCTAAGCCGTTTATAGATTTCCATTATTCCATTATTTTCCTTTACTTTTTGCGTTTATTTCTAAAATTTTGTCATTTAGTATCTAGAAGAGGAAAACTTTAGATTTCTCCTTTCTGCTTCCGACAGATGGACTGTTTCATTTTTTCTCCTCAATTTGCATTTTTTTGGGTCAGTTCTTAAGAGAAAGGCATACCCTTCCTCTTACTTTAATTGTGAGACACACATAATATTTTAACGAATCCTATTTAGCTACGGGCAGCAATGACTATCAGCCGTCGTTGAAAACTTGAAAGAGTTAATCTAGATTTAAATTTAAATTATATACGTAAATTCTAGTCCATTATTAATGTACTTTCTAATGTACTGAAAATTTTCCAGAATACATACCGGTGAAAAACCATACAATTGTAAGGTTTGTAATGCTAAATTTAATCAATCATCAGCACTTGTGCGGCATATGAAACAACATACGAAAAGGTTAGTATAAATCATACTCGTAAATTTTTAAAATCCCTTTAAACTTAACTGCGCTTAAAACCCAGTTAAAACTGCATACAACTAATTGAATTTATGAGAAACGACATATATATATATATAAATTTCATTATCTTTTATCCTTACAGTAAAATAAAACACACACAGGATCCGGCATGCACAAATTCAGGAAGAAGCAAGAAATGCGAGGATGAAGACGAATGTTTTGAAGAATCCATTCAAAAGCATGTTGAAAATTTAACCAGTACAGAAAGAAACTCCCTGGTGGTACCGAAAACATCAACTATAAACTTTCCAATAGAACACACTTCTTTGCATAGTTGTGAGTTTCCAAAAGGCACCATTTTAGATTATTCAAAAACTCATCATTCTTTTCAATTTCAACAATAAACTTTTCTTGTTACTACAGGAATTAATTGCAAATATTAACAAATTTATCTATACTTAATTTAATCCCAAACGTTTCCATTCACTGGGTTTATTTAGAGTACCTTCTCAATACCTAAAGACATTTTGTATTTTCGATTTAAGTGCAAAACTTCTTTAATAAAAAAAAGTCTACCTTCTTATCAAATTGCTCTGTCTTTAAGCATGCTACAAAAAAAAAAAACAAATGAAAGTGGAAAATCAGCGATTTGAGCAAACAGATTAAGGCAGCATTATAAACAGAAGTATATACACATTTTTAGTGGTCATGTTTATTGCTTCATGAACGTAAACATGCAAAGTGTAGATGGTTTAAGATAAGAAAGCTTATCTAAGTGCCTTTCATTGAGTGTAATCGGAAAAATGTTGATGAATTTCAGTGTGATTAGTATGTTAATTTTTATTTCTAAATTTATAATGTAAAAAGGTCAGTTTGTTAATTTATAGACGTTCTGGGTTTATTTTTTTATATTCGTTTGTGTTTGTAGTTACGTAAGTGAACAATATCTAGTACATGTACCTGAGTGTCCCTGGAGCACACTATGGAGACCAAATCAGAAGTCTCATTAGGATGGAGAAATTATTCTATGAAAATTAAATCTTATGCTGGAGCAAATCCCATCATACACCATCAATCGTGTCGCGTCATGTAGTTGCTTTTCCTGGTATCTCCAAATACTGGAAAACGTTAAACAAATAACAACAAAAATCATGCGACCGCCGCATGTTTGGCATTTCGCAATTTCGGCATTTGGTGCTTGGCTTTGATTGACTCACGGGATTTAATTTATCACAAATTTGTAAATAAAATGTACGAATACGAGATTTCTGATTTGGTCTGTATTCTATGCCTCGAGCTTCCCCTTAGAACAACATTTTGTCGCTATTCATCCTGAAAATATGACCAAAATGTCACATTATGTGAAATTAATAACATTGGAAAGCCAAAATTTTCATATAATTAGTTATTCATTTTCTTGCTTATGCGCACTACTCCCACACGTATAGAAATCGAGTTGAAGAGTTCAAGAAATTCCCATATTCAAAGTTCTAGTCAACCAATATGAAAATTTACTACGACGACCCCGCGATCGACCGATGAACCGTTCTTTAAAATATCCAAAAAATCTGCGTATCTCTAAAAAATATTGTATATTGTATTTTTTACACTTGAAATGTTTAGCGCCCTCCTCCGAACCACAAAAGAAGTAGGTACTATCCTCAATCATTCCCATCTTGTTAAGGAAAATCTTGTCGTAGGTATGTCCATCGATCAGTCTGTTCAACAATTTATCATATCACTCTGTAAGCGGACCAAGACCTATTGGTTTCAGCCTTGCCACCGTCGTTCCCCATGAAGATCTTAGATTTCCAACCACAAAGCAGATAAGCTCACCCAACATAGCGTGCATAACAGTCATCGGCATATCCGGTGGTATGGATATATTCGTATTAAGTGTCCTTAAAGCCATTTCCACCATATTAAAATCCCTTCCGACTGTGGTCTGAAGCGTAATTTTCGCATAATCCCTCGCGCAACGACTAACTAACTGTACATTAAATCATGGCAAAAAAATTGAAATTTCTTATGTGACAAAATAAACCCTTAAGACAACTACTAAAATCAGATTTAAGTGGATTTAATCGTATTTCAGAACTGCGCAGTCACCTGTGGTTTTAACATTAACCAAATGAAGGACATGTCCGGAAAGTCCCATAAGTATCGTCGTCTATTTCGATGACTTTCAGCATTTGAATGACTGGAATTATTTTCAGTAAGTCTCAGTCCATTCTATTTTAATCCACCCTGGCATTTAATAATTGGCATATCTTGATGTCGCGCACACTTCTTGCCATGAAAAACAACAAAAAAGTCGCACTTTGTCAACAATTTCTTGAGTGTTTCTAATCTGAATGGGCGATGTACACAAAAATATTCGCTCTTGACCGAATTGTTTAACACATAGTGCATTTTATCGTATCGATATTCTTTTGGGTGTATTCCCAGATCCTACAGATTTCAATAACAATAACAATCCAAATAAAAGGCCCGCTTCGACGGGTAAGACTACAGTTCAATTCGGAACAAGACAAAATGAAGTTATTTGTTGCATTAGCAGTACTTGTATGCGCTGTGAGCGCTAAGCCAAGTGGACCACTCAGGATCAGTTTTCCAACAGGCCGAGTAGTTGGAGGCAAGGATGCCCAACCTCATTCCGCTAAATACATAGTTTCTCTAAACATCGGCTATCATTTCTGTGGCGGTTCAATAATTCATCCCTCTGTAGTATTGACTGCTGGCCATTGCTTACAGTCGATTTCTTGCACAAACATCAAAGTCATTGCCGGTTTACACAATCTGAAGGATACTAAAGGATCACAAAGCAGATCTGGCAGCAAGTGCGTAATTCACAAAAAATACGGTTCTGGAGTTGGACCGTACGACATTGGATTGATCTTCCTCGACGAACCTTTCGATTTTTCGGATAAGAATGTTGGTTCCATTGCACTCCCGCCAAAGGAAAAAATCCACTCAGGAGATGTGACACTGTTCGGCTGGGGAAGCGTATCAACCGGAATTTTCCCATCAATGCCGGATAATCTGCAGACAGTAACTAAACCAATTATTCCCTACGATAAGTGTGAGGAAGTTCTTGGAGGTGCAGGTGCATCTCCTCTTCACTGGACTAATGTGTGCACTGGTCCATTGGATGGAGGAATTTCAGCATGCAGTGGTGATTCTGGTGGTCCACTCACACAGAAGAATGAAAAAGCTGTCGTTGAGCTTGTCGGCATCGTTTCTTGGGGTTATATTCCTTGCGGTTCAAAGAATGCACCATCGGTTTACACCAGAACGTCAGCTTATGTTGAGTGGATTGAAGACAACTGCAAAACGGCTATGATTGATCTTGCAGTAAATTAATTTACAAATGGAATTTGAAATTTAAATATAAAATTGGAAAAATAATTTTGTGTTTTATATTTTTTTGAGTTTTGTTCTGAGTAAGATATTTGGCTGTCTCTGCAGATCAGCGACATACGAGTTGATCGAGAAAACCAACTCATCAATTCGATCCTATAAATTACATCTATTAGTGGTTGATCCAATGAGATTTCTATAGGGTGTTGCAGTAGCACACAGGAGTTGATTAAACCTGAACTCCACACTATCGTATCGGAAACACGCGTCTCAGGTTGTAAACTTTATCTCAATCGCTTCAATATGATTTACGATGAGCCAATTTTATTTTGGATTTTCCGCACGAACAAATTTATGGCTGTCTCTTAAAAGTCGAAGAGTCTAAGATTAGTTTAAGGTATTGCGTTTCATAAAACCATAATCTCTATTATAAGTGTAACGATCCCGATTAGATTTAGAAATTTTCACTTGATCGAAATAAAAGCGCAAGCAAATCCCATTTCAATTTAGTGTGTTTTGTAACTGTTCCAACATGAAGTTAGCAATTGTTGCGGTGTTTTTCCTCCTTGGAGCAGCGTGCGGTCATGTACTGCAAAAACAGATCAGTCTGCCGACTGGTCGAGTTGTAGGCGGTGAAAATGCTAAACCAGGATCTGCGAAATATATAGTGTCCTTACAAAGTTTTGGCAGACATTTTTGTGGTGGATCAATAATTGATGCTTATACAATTGCTACGGCAGCACATTGCGTTAAATCGCAGATATGCTCATTTGTTTCGGTTGTTGCTGGTCTACATGATTTGAGGAACACCCAGGGATCGCAGAGAAGAACCGCCAGGAAATGTATCAGCCATGAAAAATACGGATCTGGAGTTGGACCATACGACATTGCAATTATCGTTCTCGGAGAACCTCTTGATTTATCTGCAGAAAACGTTGCAGCTGTTGCTCTGCCAGAGAATGAAAAAATCCATGAAGGTGATGTTACACTGCACGGTTGGGGAAGCACTTCAACCAGTAGCTTCCCGAGCATGCCGAAAATTTTACAAACTGTAACAAAACCCATTGTTCCATATGAAAAATGCGAAGCTGTTCTGGGCGGACCACAGGCTTCACCACTTCACAAGACCAACGTATGCACGGGCCCATTGTCTGGAGGAATTTCGGCATGCAGTGGTGATTCTGGTGGCCCACTAGTACAAAAGAATGAAAATGGTGAAGTCGAACTAGTTGGTATCGTTTCTTGGGGTTATATTCCTTGCGGTTCAAAGAATGCACCATCAGTGTACACCCGAGTATCTGCGTTTGTTCAGTGGATCCAGGATAAAAGGTTATCCACATTAATACTACAATAATTTTATAGTGCTTTGTACAGAATGATTTAAAATAATATGACAATGTGAATTGCAACCAATTTTTTTATTTTTATTGATATTCCTGTGATTTCTACAAAGTTTGCGAAGGGTGACCTCAAGGTTTCCTTCCAAGGTAACCTTTGCATCTCCTACAATCGTGGCTAAGCCATCCAAACATGTCTGATTTTATGAAATTAATGCTTTTAAACCTCTGCATATTTCAAACTACTCACGGTTTACCCTGTTTTTCACACAGATTGCCATAAAAAAGCAACAACTCTCTCTTTAAACATTTCTACTTAACTTTTTCTGATCACCCAATGGACCAATGAAATATCCTGCCAGCCCTTTTCTTCTAGTTATATATGAGGATCACTATTAAGCCCATGATGAAGAGTATTTGATTTGACTGTGGCGATAAGAATGGCACCATTATCGCCCAAATTTTGAACATAATTGCGTCCTCATGTAAACTACACTTTCGAGAAATTCTTGCCTCCATTTTCTTTTCCGATCTCATTATACTAAAGAATTACTATAAAAGAGTAAGCCTAGTACCCTAAGAAGACCCTAGAAGTGGATATACCGCTTATGATGTTATGATAGAGTAAGTATGCGATACAAAGGACTACCCTTTTGGAGTTGATGTCCTATACTGCTTGCAGCCATTATTGTTCTTGACTGTGACTTATCACATCTCGTTCGTGATTCGCTGCTGTAAGAGCATTGTATAGTAGCGCGCTTAGATTATTTCTTTTTGCAATCATATCACCTCGTCGCAAGTACATTGAGATTGTAAAGCAATAGTTGGTTGTCAACCCTCTAACCGCTCTCTCGATTTAAGGTGCTGGAGCTTGTGCCTTAAACGGAACTTTCATAAATCCGCAATAAACCTTAATCTAATTCCCTTCTTGACCTTTCGCAATGGGTGTCCGCATAATCCTACCATTCTTATCATCGAAAATAAGCAAATCATACTACTTTCTTTACAGGCGCAGGTAGACATTACTGACAATGACACTGAAGTCGGGCAAGCAAACATTCGTTATCTTGCTAGAATATAGGGCAACGGAAGACCTTTGTTTTCTAATCACTACTGCCCTCCCAAGGTAACCAGATTATAAAATTTTTGCTGCAATCCACCATTGTTGCAACATTCGAATAAACAAATCAAGCGTCGCAAACTTGCGATATCGCTAAGCCAGTGGTAAGAATTTTTCCATATAAAATCTAAGTTCCGGTGGTGGGTTTCAGTATATTCTAGTCAAGATGGGCAGTCACGGTTTAGAAATTGGAGTTTTACTTTTGTGTTTAGCTTTGTGTTCCGCGGAAGAAATTTTGAAACCTGAAGTTCGCGTTATTGGCGGTGTTAATGCTGAGCCTCATAGTGCACCGTTTATCGCGTCTTTATTTGTGAGGAATCGGGAAGGCCTTATACCCTACTGTGCAGGATCAATACTTAACGAAAATTGGGTCCTTACTGCAGCGCACTGTCTCGTAGTAGACTCATTTCGGATTTATATTGTAGCTGGCCATCATAACATTAGCCAATTCGAAAACACCGCACAGCGAAGGCGGGTTGATTTTGCCTTACAGCACGAGGATTTTGATCAAATTGGACCGTATGACATTGGATTACTTCATGTCAGTCAACCGTTTCAATTTACACCCCAAGTTCAAGCGGTAAGACTTTCAGATGATGCTGATCCGGCAGGAATTGTTACGGTATTTGGCTGGGGCAGTATGTCACCTACCCTAGAACGAAACTTCCCTAAAACACTGATGACAGTGAATTTAACGGTGGTAACCAATGACTATTGTGAATCAAGATTTCCTGTAGAGGTTGACGATGGAAATCTTTGTGCTGGTCTTCCTGATGGTGGCAGGGGAGCATGTGTAGGAGATTCTGGAGGTCCTATTATGCAAAACGGAGCACAAATTGGAATTATTTCTTGGGGTCCACAGAATTGCGATCCGGCAGAAGGTCCTACTGTACTCACTAAAGTCGCAGCATATGCAGGATGGATTAGAGAAAATCTTAGGAGTATACTTAATGAATCCGAAGAAGATGATGATGTTGACGATTATGATGATTTAATTGAAAATGTAACTGGAGCTAATAGTAATGGGACGAGTTTTGAAGTTAATAACGGGAATAGTGTACAAAATTTATAAAATATAGAACTTTTTATCATAATTTGATTTCATTCGCAATTTTTTCTATTTCACTACTTTACGATCATTTCTAGAGCTGGCATTCCCATTGGAAAACACCAAACTGAGATATATATGTCCTTCCTTCGGAAACTTTTCCACTTATTGAGGAGGCCTCAGGAGATGTTTATTTACCTTTTGTGCTCTAGGCATCTGATTCTTTTGTCTTGAGTTTTGGGTTTTAATTTTTGATCATTCAGAATTTTTATGATCACATAAAGATGATCGCAATTCACTTATCGGTTTCTCGTTAGAGTTCATGCCACGTATTCGTTTTTAGAAGAAGAATTCGTTCGTTTATGTTCATTCATTTCATGATGCCATTTTACTGTATTTGCAGCCGTTTCTCACTTAATAATTGGAATTCACATTTAACATATATTCTAACAACTATAGTTTATTTAACTTTACAATTAAGAAAAAATTGGATAAATATCTTCCTTCGGGGTAACGAATTTAACGTCATATAACCTAAATTCTAACGATTTCTATCCAGTACAAACTATTTACAGCGGTTGCATCTTACCCGAAAATTAAACATTCCATTCATTCCGTTTTTCCTCAGTTTGAGAATAATTAGAATGGAACAAAGTTCTTATCAATAGATGTCAAAACAAAAGTCTTTGAGGGAAGTTTTCTTGAAAAAGATCCTGTTGTTGGTGTTGCGATTGCGATGACTCATAAAAGTTGAACTATCCAGTTAATTAGTAATAACAAAAATACTCGATAAGATCTATTCGTTAAGTACATCACAGAGCAGCAGAAAGCAATGGCTACAGAAGCTCCACAGACATCGTCCGAACCCTATTCCGAGCAAGAATTTTACATTGGGCTCAGTTTAGCAATTTCTTCCAGTTTTTTCATAGGGTCTAGTTTTATAATTAAGAAAATCGCACTGATAAAACTTGGGAGGACCGGAGAAGTTCGAGCAGGTGCTGGAGGATTTGGATATTTGAAGGAATGGATCTGGTGGGCTGGATTGCTTACGAGTAAGTATAGTTCTTGTTTTTCTGATGATTGTTTTGAGTAGAAAATTGTTTTAGTGGGCATTGGAGAAGCTGCAAATTTCGCAGCATATGCTTTCGCGCCAGCATCTTTGGTGACACCGTTGGGGGCTCTCAGTGTTCTTGTTTCGGCTGTAATGGCATCAAAATTCCTCAAAGAAAGACTGAATTTACTCGGAAAGCTCGGATGTTTGCTGTGCTTACTTGGATCGACAATAATCGTAATTCATTCCCCAAAGGAAGTGGAAGTAGAAAATTTAGGTCTGCTCATTGAAAAACTACAAGATCCCGGGTTCATAGTTTACGTAATTATTACACTTGCAATTTCTGTTTTCATTGCGTTCTACGTTGGACCTCGACAAGGGCACAGAAATGTATCGGTCTACATAATACTATGCTCAACTATAGGAAGTCTAACTGTGATGTCTTGCAAAGCACTGGGATTAGCCATTCGTGACTTGTTCTCAGGAAAGTCAAATGATTTCGCCACCTGGATACCGTGGTTCTTGATTGTTATTACAATATTCTTCATTGGAGTGCAAATGAATTACCTGAATAAAGCTCTTGATATATTCAACACGAGCATTGTAACGCCAATTTACTACGTTATATTTACAACTCTGGTCATCGTAGCCTCTGCAATCCTGTTCAAGGAATGGGTGCACATGAAAGGGGAAGATATTCTTGGAGACATATGCGGTTTCTTTATAGTTATCATAGCTGTATTCTTGCTCAATGCGTTTAAAGATTTGGACGTATCCCTAAGTGATGTTCGTGGTATTATGAGACCCAGGCACCAGAGGCTGGACTCTTTTGAAGAAACTCTGGTGAGACAGAACTCAAGGGATAAGTTCAGTTATGGAACCAATGATTTTCCGAGAAAAGCATGACTAGCATAAGTAAGTTAAGTATTTTAGAAATAGTTGCAATATCAAATATTGTCAAAAGTTGTGATTTCTGAATAAAGTCCGAATTATCTTTTTTTTCCATAAAGACTACTTTTTTCTGAAGTGAAAATGCACTGGGAAGCCATTTTGTTGGTGAAGTTTACAACGTTAGATGACATTTCAGTGATTTTGCGAAATATTTTGTCATAATTTAGTAATTTCTAATTTTCTTCCGGCACCAAAAGGTGTACCACAAGGATCCATTGTTGGACCATTACTGTTCTCCATGTTCATCAATGACAATGCAGGGGTCATAAAGTATTGTAGACATCACTTTTACTTTGAAAACGTTTAGTTGTATGGTTACAAGTTACGATCTGCAGTACAACTTAGTCGAGTTGGACATGTGTGATCGTAACGTGTGTAGGGCTGCTGTCCAACTGGTTTTCAAGTTCGTCCAAAGGCTGGATGAAAATCAAATTGTTTTAAATTTTTTAGGGCGGGCCTTAAGGTTGTACTGCAGATTGTATCGTGTATGGTGAAGTTGTACAACGAATTGTATCAATTGCTTGAGCGTGTGTAGCAAAACATCCAAGAAGATGTCAAACCAAGTTGTACTGCAGATCGTAGATGGGCCGCATTACGGAATGTAAAACAAAATAGCGTTAAAGCCAGGTGTTGTCATTCTTTTGGTGATATTTGTAAACACGGGCGTCAGATTTAAAAAAAAAAAATTCATTTACGAATTTAATCAACGCAATGTTGCGTGTTTAACGCTCCTTTATCGCTGCTACAACGGACTATGTTCTAATGAAATCGCTGGTCTGATTCCTTGTAATTTCATCCCAATACGTGATACCCGCGCATCGAGCCGTCTTCATCCTTTCGTCATCGTGACAAGACCTAGCAGAACAGTGAAGTTTTGAGAATCCTTCTTGAGCCAAACTATACGAATGTGGAACAGACTACCATCTTCTATCTTTCCTGCCGACTATAGGCCGCAGTTTTTAAGTAGAATGTGCAACGACATTTTCACTCGACCTCTTAATTTTCTATTACTCCACATCCCCATTTTCCTTCCTATCAAGGCTGTGCTTAGCATCATAGGGTAGCCCCTGAGCTTTGGCATCACCGTAAAGCATAATGTTCCGAGATTTCTTGAGGTTTCACTTGCCTGCAGCAAAATCAAACCTATTGTAACTCAAAATATTTGTAAATTCAATATAAGGTAAAAATGTTTATTCAATTTATCAGACGTAATTGCATCTGAAATGCAGCGAAAATTCTATTTTGTGTTATTTAGGTTACTAAACGTTAACACGACCCATTCCGAGATAAGGGTCCAAAGACCTAGTGACACGAACAGAGCCCGCAGCTTTTAGCGCAAATAATTGAAACCAAGTGAAATATATTCGTTTCTCCTTGTTCTTTTTTCTAGTAAATCCTTATTAATGGATGAATTCATTCAATTTGATAATTCTGAGATACTACTGGAAATTATCAAGCGTTCTTATAATTTTTATTTCTCTGTTACGAAATAGTAAAGAAAAATTCATGAATTTTGATGTAATTTTCAGGTCGAAAATTTATATTAAGAGAGCAATATTTTTAAAATAAAATTTACTTATAAGGAGAACTTCTAACGTTTCCAAATTCCTGTAAATTTGTTTTAAAAGAAAGACGACATATCTCTAAGTGCCCCCGTTAACAAGATTTTTACCATAGGGACAAAAATTATGTGACTAGTGCCTAATTAACGCTAGTAATTATTTTTACGCGATAGGGCAAAAATATATAGTCTGGTCTTTACAGTTTTGAGGCAATGGATTTAGCCAACTGCTACAATGTTTATCGATCGTGGGTCACAAGATTGTACTCGCCCTGCCAACTATATGAATGTACTGTACTTTGGTTATTTTTTATACATACGAAAAAAAATAAACCATACGGATGCGAAAAAATGCAAAAAAGGGAAAATGTTTTGTCTGATCCTTTTTTAAAGTAAACGCTCCCCTTAAGCACTGTCTACCCTGTACCAGAGAAGAGGTTAAATCTATTATGCTCGGATATTAACTTCTACAACTACCACACTAATCGATGCAAAAAACGACAATTAGTTCTCACTTGGAGCCAGGTAATTTTAGTTTGATTTGAAAGGGTTATATTATGTCGAATAGGCGCATTTAATACAACATTTAAAAAAGGAAACAGATATTTAAACAAACAAAAGAAAGTATACCTACACATTTCTTTTCCCAGTCCTTTCTGATTCTTTTCACTTCTCCATTATCCTTGGATCGCCCTTGTCGAGTTCGACTTGCTTACATGGGAATACTCATCTATACGAATGTGGAATAAGCCATCATTACTTGTTTCATCCTAGACAATTCCACAACACCCCTTCTTCTTATTTTTCTTTTCGTCAAAACCGTCCTTCAGTTTCACCATAAAAAATGTACATTGTTATCCTATTCCTGCCTTTTTGTTTAAAAATTTTCACTAAATTTTTATTTCAAAATGTCTTCTCAAATTCATAAAATATTCATTCAAATATATAAGCCAAATACATTCTTGTAAAAAGTATTAACCACGATGGCACTAATTTCATTGCGAAATATAAATTAAAAACAAAGTTTACCTTCGCGAGAAACCGGACAGAAATTCACTCTGTGGAAAAAGTTTTATCGTAAAGGAGTAAAAATTAAAAAAAACGGAAGGAAATTGGGAAGTTCAAACAGCGATTTGAAAATAAGAAGGAGTTGATAGATAAACAATATTATTTAGAAACTCTTATAAAAAAAAGACAATTTATTAACATATTTCCAATAAAAAGAATTATTTTTGGCCTGTTGCTAGAACCGGCATCGACACCTGAAGCATCTACAATTGAACGCAAATGCGGAACGTATATGTTTCCATAGACAGCATTAATAAAAGAAAAACTTACCTTTGTTAATCCATCAAAATTTGCAGACACCTGACTTTGATCTATTTTGTATTCCACAAATTTATCAAAAAGATACCCACGTTTCATGGATTCCAACAAAATCCTATCTTCTCCAACATCCAGACAAATTTCATTTACAGAAACCTATAAAATAAAATATTATAAAAATCAATTGAAACGAATATTCTGTAGTTGACAATATCCGAGCCTTACACATTCTGGCAAATAAAATTCTGCTAAAAGTTCTTCAACTTGAGAGTTTGTCATTTTGCCAACAATTCTGTGTTCTGGAACTGTTGAATTAGCAAGAGAAATTTCCTCCTTAATTTGTTCAGATTTAAGCTTTTTGTCTACGGTAACAGCGTCTGACTTTTTCTTTATAGAGGTTGCTTCAGTTGTGTTCAATTCTTGAATCAGTTTCTTTGATGTTGATGGACCGCCACTTAATTCTTCGACAATTTTTCTTTCTTCTTTTGAAGGATTTTCGTATGCTTCATATACTGTTTTGACGTCACGATTTTGAATTCGATGTGATACGAGAGTGCCCATAAATTTTCTATTTTTGAGAATTATCCAATTGTCCCCCCGGAGTTGAATATTGTATTTATCGCTTAGAGCTTCTAAGATGATGGCAACAAGGAAATTTCGGAATAATGCGACTTTTTCACATTTTTTAAAAAATTTGGGATTAATTGCAATATCACAAACTTCTGCTTGATTTCCAGATTTATCTGTTGTATTTCTTGGTTCACTTATGCTCATGGGAATTCTGTATGAGCTCGGTGCGTCTGATTCCAGAATTTCAGTTAAATCATCTTCAGATATATCTTCAGGCGGTGGGATTCCATCGGTTTGACACAGGTTAACGAAGAATTTTTCATTTGAATTTATTTTGTAGCATTTTATGCATAGTCCTAGAGGAAGAGGAGAAATTTCTAATTATACATCTCACCAAATATAAAATAAATTATTATAAATTCACAATTTTCAAAATCATCAAGACTTCGTCTAGATAGACTGTGAGTTTTTGGATCGTGTCAACATCATTAACACGTTGAGCGTCGAACTTTACTTAATCAGAAAGTCTCTCAATTATGATGGACTTTTGCATGAGACTATCTCAGCAAAAGCTACATTTTAATGAGGATTATTGCTAAAAACGAGAGAACTGTTAGACCAAGTAATTATGT